>JAPKLX010001040.1:0-28980 GCA_026898415.1 Leonotis leonurus
AAAGAAGATGCCACCTAAACACTTAGGTGTCTCACATGCAAGCAAAGTCATGTGTCTTACTCATGTTACCTAAGCGCGAACTGCTTGTCGCTTTTAGGGTTTTGGGTTTACGGGTCTAGGGTTACGGTTTTGGATTTAGGATTTAGAGTGAGAGACTGTAGGAGAGTGATGAGGGAGCTCTGTAAGAAAGTGATACTGTGGAGAGAGAGAGGTTATAGAGAGTGATTAGATAGCGAGAAGAGGAAGAGAGAAAGTGATGATAGAGAGAGTAAGACTAGGGGTGATAAAAGAGAGTGATGAGCGAGATAGAAGAGAGAGAGAGAGAGCGATGAGAGATAGAGTTATGAGAGAGAGAGAGAGAAGTGAGAGTGAGTGTGTTACAAAATTGAAGAGAGTAAGAGTGACGCAATAGAGAGAAGAGAGAGAAATAGAATTTAGGGTTTAAGGTTTAGGGATTCGTATTTCATTTAGGGTTTAAAGTTTAGTTCAGGGTTTACGGTTTAGGTTTTTTGTTTAGGGTTTATGGTTTATGATTTTTTGTAGGGTCTATGGTTTAGTTTAAGGTTTAAAGTTAGGGTTTAGATTAGGTTTATGGTTTAGAGTTTAGGGATTAGTTTCAAGTTTTAGGTTTAAGGTTTCGGGTTTAGGGTTATGATTTACGTATTTTGAGATTAGGGTTAAGGGCTTAGGGTTTAGGTTTAGTTTTGGGTTATGGTTTAGGGATTTAGGATTATTTTATGGTTTAGTTTAGGGTTTTACGTTTAGGGTTCATCTTAAGTTTTAGGTTTTTAGGGTTTAGTTTAGGGTTTAGTGTTATGGTAGGGTTTAGCTTAGGTTTTAGGGCTTATGGTTTTGCTTTATGATTTAGGGTTTAGGGTTTAGGGAGATGAAAGAAGATAGAGAGATTAGAGAGAGTGAGACTGATGAGAGAAAGAGAGTGAGAGAGTGAGTTGGAGAGTGATGAGAGAGATAGTGTTGAGAGATAGAGGTTAGAGAGAGTGATTTGATAGAGAGAAAGTGATAAGAGACGGAATAAGACTGAGAAGAGTAAAACAGAGTGATGAGAGATATAGAAGAGAGAGAGAGCGAGAGATAGAGAGAGAGAGAGAGAGCGGGAGAGAGAGTGAGTGACTGAGTGAGTGAGAGAGTTAAGAAAGAGAGAGAGAGCGATGAGAGATTGAGGTTTGATAGAGATAGAGAGAAGTGAGAGTGAGTGTGTTACAAAGTGAACAGAGAAAGAGTGACGAAATAGAGGGAAGAAAGAGAGAGATAAAATTTAGGGTTTAAGGTTTAGGAATTAGTATTTCATTTAGGGTTTAAGGTTTAGTTCAAGTTTAGGGTTTAGCTTCGGGTTTAAGGTTTAGTTCAAGTTTTGGGTTTAGCTTAGGGTTTATGGTTTAGGGTTTAGAATTTTTTTTTAGGGTTTAAAGTTAAGGTTTAGTTTAGGTTTATGGTTTAGGGATTAGTTTCGGGGTTTAGATTTAGATTTCGGGTTTTGGGTTTAGGGTTATGGTTAAGGTTTAGGGATTTAAGATTAGTTTAGGCTTTAGTGTAGGGTTTTACGTTTAGAGTTTATCTTGGGTTTTAGGGTTTAGGGTTTAATGTTATGGTTTAGGGTAAAAGTTTTAGGTTCAGGGTTTAGGGTTTTGGGTTGAAGCTTTTTGGTGTTGGGTTTAGATTAGGGTTTAACATTTGGTTTAGGGTTTAAGCTTTTAGGGTTTTATTTAGGGTTTAGGGTTTACATTTAGTTTAGGGTTTAGGGTTTAGTGTTATGATTTAGTTTTTGTTTTGGTTTTAGGGTTTAGGATTAAGTTTAAGTTTTAGTTTAGGGAAGGCTTATGGTTTAAGATTTAAGATTTATGGTTTAAGGTTTAGGGTTTGGTTTAGCTTAGGTTTTTGGGTTAAGGTTTTAGGTTAAGGGTTTAGGGTTTAGGATTTAGGGCTTAGGGTTTAAAGGTGGTTGCTGTTTTGGATTTAGGATTTAGGGTCAGTTTAAGGAGATGAAAGAAGATAGAGAGATCAAAGAGAGTGAGACTGATGAGAGAAAGAGAAAGAGAGTAATAGAGTGTGGAAGAGTGATGAGGGAGAGAGGTAAGAGAGATATAATGTTGACAGAGAGAGAGAGGGGTTAGTTAGAGTGATTAGATAAAGAGAAGAGGAAGAGTGAAAGTGATGAGAGAGAGAGTAAGATTGAGAGAGATAAAAGAGAGTGGTGAGTGAGATAGAACAGAGATAGAGAGAGAGAGAGAGTGTGTGCTAGAGAGTTAAGAAAGAGAGAGAGAGAGCGATGTGAGATAGAGGTATGAGAGAGAGAGAGAAGTGAGAGCTAGTGTGTTACAAAATGATAAGAGAGAAAGAGTGATGCCATAGAGAGAAGAGAGAGAGAGATAGAATTTAGGGTTAAATGTTTAGTTCAGGGTTTAGAGTTTAGTGTGGGGTTTAGGTTTATTTGTTTAGGTTTTAGCTTAGGGTTTTTTTTTTTTTAATCAAAACACCCCGGAGGGTGGGGAGTTAGGCAGACTCCCAACCTGTATATAAGCACTCAAAGAGGAATGTCAATACATGATGTTGGGCCCAAAAGTGACCCACCATCCAAATCATGAACAACATATAAACATAGGAAGAGTCAAACCAAGGCCCAAACAGGCGGGCATCAAACATCAAAAAAGAAACTAAAATAAAGACCAAAAACATAAGCATGAAGAACTATCTAAGTCGGAATCTGAAGTTAGAATAACCATGCTGGTCCATCCTAACTAAAGCCACAAGGTATCTCGGGGCAGTCAAGCGATCATAAATCATCAAGCCCGGGGTCTGGGTCACCCTCCGGGCTAAGAAGTCCGCAGCTCGGTTCCACTCTCTGTGAATGTGTGAGAAGCGAAACTCAAGCTGCTGAAGAATGAGTCTGATCTCAGTCACAGTATGACGCAAGTGAGCTGCTCCAAATCTCCCTGAGGTGAGAAGCGAGAGAACAGCAGCAGCATCCATCTCTATCCAAACGTGTCTGGAGAAGTCCCTAGCAAGTCTGAGTCCGTGAAGCAAAGCTAAAAGCTCCGCCTCAGAGCTCGAACTAGATGTCAGTGGCGTGCTGAACGCGGCAAGCAAGGCACCTGTGTGATCACGATCCAAGCCTCCACCCGCCGCCATCTACGTGCTCCTGTCAAACGATCCATCCGTATCTAGCTTCACCCACGGCGCCTCCGGCGGATGCCAAAGTACCATGAGTGATCTGAGCACCCTCCTGACCGGCTCGGCAGCCGGCATGAAATCAACTCTAGGGCGATAGCCTCTCCAGTCAGCCGAATGCAGCTTTCCGGAAGCGACCAGAACCCTCAGCTGGTGAGTAACCTGCCAAATAACGTGAGAAACATGGAAAGGAAAGCCACGATGCTTGCAGCTGTTCCTCTCCGTCCAAATAAACCAAGTGATGAGGCAAGGAATCAAAAAACTAATGTGTGTGCTCCGTGCTCGGGGAAACAAGTGTCTCCAGCGACCTAAACTACGTGCGTGCAACATGGACCATGAGGCAAAATGAGCCCATATAGACCTCGCCGACTCACTAGACACAAACACATGCATGAGTGACTCAACATGAGGAGACTGACAACACAAGCATCTGGAAGCTAAGGAGATAGAGCGAGACTGAACCACAACATCCACCGGGATCCTCCCCAACAACAACCTCTAAAGAAAAACAGACACATTCGACACCAGACAAGAGTTCCAGATCTCACCGAAAAGAGGACGGGTCGGAAGCCGCCGCCGAACGTGCTCCCATGCAGAGGTCAGGGAGAACTCGCCATGTCTGGAAAGGCTCCATCTCATAACATCCTCACCCCCCACAAGAATCGGCGTAGCACCCGAAGTAGCAATCACAGAGACAGGCAAAACACAGGAAGCATGCAAAGCAGATAAAGCATCCATATCCCACACAGAGTCATGCCAGAAATCACACACTCGGGGATGAGCAGGACGACTTTTGGTCACGCAAAGCTCGGACAGGGGACGATCCCCATACCAAACATCATCCCAAAAGTCCACCCGACCATCTCCGAGAGACCAATGAATAAAAGCACGTGCAGCAATACCAGAACGTAAAAGACGACACCAGATACTACTATCATGCACAGAATAAGCAACACGCAAAGGGGAAGTACCACGACAGTACTTCGCCCACAAATACCTGGACCAGAGGGAATCCCGAGCGTGAAAGAGCCACCAGAGCTTGTAGCTAAAGGCCAACACAAGGTCCGATAAACGTCGTATGCCAAGGCCACCCTCCTCTCTGGGCTAACAAATCTGCTTCCAACTGACCCAGTGCATCTTCCTCTGCTCCCCTATGGAGCCCCAGAAGAACCTAGCCATGATCTGCTCGAGCTCCTGAAGAACCACCCCATAAGGCTCCATAACCTGAAGGATGTGGAGGGGGATGGTCGAAAGTGTACTCCGGATCAACGCAAGGCGGCCTCCAAAAGTGAGATGACGGTGGGACCAGCTGTGAATACGGTCGCTCATCCTCTGCCGGAGCCCCAAGAACATGGACGACTTTAGGTTCCCCTTATAAATGGGGAAGAGATGTGGGATGTGCTAAAAGAAATTACCCTTGGATCGAATATTATTCAAGAAAACAAGTTGTCTATCGCTTGTAACAAATTTGAAGAGTTCAAGATGAAGTCTGGAGAGACAATTGCTCAAATGAAGAACAGGTTCACTGAAGTTCTTATTGAGATAGCCGTAATTAACAAAAAAAAGTATTCTCAACGTGAGAAAAACTTGAAAGTCATCCGAGCTCTATCTGCTAGCTGGGAAATCTACTCAACAATGCATCATCCCATGATGCCAGAGTTCAACTCTCTAACCACTGATTCTTTATTTGATTTACTTACTGGAAATGAGTACGAGATCTGATGAGCCGGGATCCAGCAATGATGAATCAAACCCGGAATTGCAGTTGAGAGGCCCAGTTACAAGATTGAGAGCAAAGAAGCTG
The DNA here is from genome assembly GCA_026898415.1 of Leonotis leonurus. Taxonomy (NCBI): domain Eukaryota; kingdom Viridiplantae; phylum Streptophyta; class Magnoliopsida; order Lamiales; family Lamiaceae; genus Leonotis; species Leonotis leonurus. Next base: position 4,991 of record JAPKLX010001040.1, read on the forward strand.
CAAGGTTATTTTCAGTGCATTATCCGGAAGAAATTGGAAGATGAAGATGTTGGAATTAAGCAGCCCAAATTGGTGAATTGGACCAGCGTCCAAGATTGAAGAATATCATAGGAGTTTCGAACAAGACTTTTTGGTTCGAAAATTGGGCTTCCTTAGTGTTTGGTTTCTTTATGCTTGTTTTAATTTTAATTGGGCTCAGACTTTGTGTTTTGTTTTAAGCCCAATTGTTGGATTTTATATTTCGAATTAGTGCCCTAATTGTACTTATGGGCCTAGGTCGAAATCTACAGTATTTAAGACTTTGAACAACTCTTTTGGACGGCAGACAATTTTGAATTAAAAATCGAGTGATTATTTTTGTCTCACGTTTTTTTCTTGTGTTCTTGGTAGAGTTCTTAAGTTGGCTCTTTAGAAATTGAATTCATCTGTCTCATTCGTGATATCCAGTAGTATCCGGGTTAGACAAGCCGCGAAGATCAATCCATAGACGCGTTTCGGATTCAAGTAAATCCGGGGTTCGTTTCGGTAAGTTCTTCATCCCTTTTTCTTTCGTTTCCAGCCCTTTCCAACGTCCCCCACCCATCATATACCATTTACTCAGCCTATACTTCCATTCCATTCCCACGCCAATCCAGTTTCCCCTCCACACGCCGTCGTTTCCAATTTAACCCTAAAAATGCAGCAAAAGTCCGCCCCGAGTCAGATCTCAAACCCCTCGTGCGAATTGGCTGAATTTTGGATATGTTGTTTTAGACTTCAGTTTATAATTGGTGATAAAATTTGAGCTTAATCCGAGTTGATTTGCTATACTTTCCAATCGGGTCTCCAACTAGGGTTTTGACCGATTGTTTGGCTTCGTTTTTTTGGTATTGTACTTGATCCTATTCCATTCTTGAATTTAGATCAGAGTTTAAGGTGTTTTGTTCTTTATTAGTTCAGTTCGTAAATTGGGTCGAACCAACCTTTCTGTTGACGTGTGTTCGAGTTCTTACTTCCGCATATTGTTGGCCGTATCAAGATCAATCGTATTCATGGTTCATCTAACCCTCCTTCTAGCAAACCCTTTTCTGCAGGAAACAAAGATAAAGAAACAACTTTCAAAGAAAAGGGAAAAGACAAGGAAGCAATCGAACAAACTCCCACTATTGTGATCAAGGAATCATCAAGTTCAGATGATGAGAATTATCCAACTAAAAACTATTTCGAGGAGTATTCTCTCAAGGTGAAAAGATTTCAAAGAATGGAAGTAAGAGCCAATAGATACAAACAGCTCTACAAAGAAAACAACAACAGAAGTTTCAAAGGGAATGATCGATCTGGCGATCGACCTGATCGAAAGAATGAGGTAAAAACCACCTCATATGTTAAAGCTGACCTTTCTGAATATTCTTGCTTTAAGTGTGGCAGGAAGGGACACTTCAAGACGGACTGTCCTGACATATCAAAAATGGAGAGAGATGAGCTTCGTGCTAAACGTGACAAAAAGCTCAAAGTACAAAGAAAAGTCATGCTTGTTGAAGAGCAATCATCTCCAAGCCACCTATCAGATAACTCATCCGAAAATGATGAAGCATTCTTGGCTGACAAAGGTGAAGAAGAATGGGATGAATGTCTCATGGCCATGACAATGGACTCGACAATCAAGAGGTAAATTGTCAAAATTTTATTTCTTCTAATCTACCTATATATGATTCTAGTGATGAAGAAGAAGGTGAAGACGACCTGTCTATCGAAGACTTCACCAAATTCATGAAAGATCATGCAAGATTGAACAAGATGTTCAAACATGCAATAAAGGAAAATTGAAGAATGACTACCACCATTCAAGAGATGAAGAAAATTAGCAGCACGTTCAATGACAGAGAAAATGCACTATTAAAGCAACTCAAAAGCAAGAGCGAAGAAAATTAAACATTGAATGCCAAAATATCAGATCTAATAGACCGTGAAGCATCTGCTCAACGCAAAATAGATGATTTGAGTGCCATGATCAACCACTCAATGCACAAAAAGGAAGATTGTATTCAATTTATCAACGACATGCAAAGAAGAGCTGCAGATCGTACTGGACTTGGATTTGATGGAGTTGACAATGAACCACCAACCGAGAAGTTTGTCAAAGAAAATGGGAAACACAAGATAGGTAATCTCAACAACAAGAATGTGAGATAACCCCAAGCTATCTTGATTAAGGAGCAACGGAACTACCAACATCAAATCCATCGGCTACAAAAATATACTACTCAAGGAGTTGGGTACCAACAACAGAAACCACCTGTTGGGAGTAAGAATCAATATGCTCCAAAGTTCTATCAACAACAAGCTGCTCCCTTATCCAACCAGAAAAGACAACCACCTGCTCCCACAAACCATCTGCTCCTAAGAAACAAATTGTCCCTACTCAACCCCCTGCCAAGAAGAAACAGATAGTCTACATTGACTTCAGTGGCAAACAAATCAGGGCAATTCAGAACGTCACCATTATGAGGCAAATTTGGGTTCCAAAAGGAACTTTGTCTACTAACAAGGCACCCTCAATCAGAAGGGTAGCTAAGTGATTTTTAATTGTAGGATAGGAGATCGATGAGAAGGAGGAGGCACATGGCTCGGGACGCGGTGTGGATACTTGATAGAGGATGCTCAAAACATATGACGTGCAATAAAGATTTGTTGATAAACTACAAGGAGAACATTGGACCAACTGTTACTTTTGGAGGAAACTCTAAAGGATATACAAAGGTTTATGGTGATCTCCAAGTTGGTAACACTACTATTCTCAATATATCATATGTTGAAGGATTAAATCACAATCTATTCTCAATTAGTCAATTTTGTGCTAATAATAAGAGAGTAGAATTCACAGCTAACAAGTGTCTTGTAAAGAATTTGGAAGCAAAATAAATTCTTCTTACCGGGATTTTACAGGACAGGTTATATATCGTACAATAGAATGAACAAACTGAAATCTGTCTAGTAACAAAGTCAAGTGCAGAAACTAGCTGGTTATGGCACAAGCGATTGAGCCACTAAAATTTCAAATCTATCAACAAGCTAGTGAAAGACAATCTGTTTGAAGGTCTACCTAATCAAATCTATGACAAAGACCATGTATGTGAAGCTTGTCAACCTGGAAAACAATCAAGAGCATCATTTCCTACAAAGGCAGCTCACTCCACTTCAAGAATCTTAGAACTCTTACACCTAGACCTTTTTGGACCTGTATCTCCATTAAGTGTAAAAGGTAGAAAGTATACTCTTGTCGTTATTGATGATTTCTCTATATTTACTTGGGTTGTTTTCATGTTCAAGAAAAAGGAAACTCTAGAGAAACTACCTGATCTACTCAACAAACTATCAAATCAAAAGGAGACATCCATTATCACCATTCGATCTGATCGTGGAACTGAATTTATCAATCATATGATCGAAGAATACTACTCAAAGATGGGAATTCAACATCAAATGTCAGCAGCTCGAACACCACAACAAAATGGGATTGTGGAAAGATGTAATAGATCTCTCAAAGAGGTTGCCCGAACTATGCTAAATGAAATCAACATCCCAAAGAAGTTCTAGGTAGAAGCAGGCCTGCTACACACAAAATCAATCTGTCATCACACGACGTCACCAGAAAACTCCATACGAGCTGTGGAATAATAGGAAGCCTCAAATTACATACTTTCGATCATTTGGATGTAAATGTTACATTCACAACAATGGGAAAACTCAATTAAAAACATTTGATAGCAAAAGTGATCAAAGAATTTTCTTAGGATATTCTGACATCAGTAAAGCTTATCGTGTTTTTAATAAGAGAACTCTTGTTGTGGAAGTAACACCACATGTTGTTTTTGATGAAGCTAATTTTGAGGTTACAAGAATAGATAGTTCTTCTTCAAAAGATGATCTCAATCCCTAAATATTGAGAAACTCCACAGATAGACTCATCGACGACATTTTACTATGGAGTCCACGAAAGGATGGAGATGAAGAAACAAATAATCAACCAGCTGAGGAGAAACTACAGCAAGGGGGAACAGATGTACAAATCACACATCTAGGGGGAACAGATCAAGGGGGAACTACACATGAAGAAAGCTCACAACCACCTGTTGATGAACAACTTTCTCAATCTGTGACACCTTCAAATCAACAGCCATTTGTTCCAGACTTGGTAAATTAAGTGTCAAGTATTGATTTAAACGCTGACAATCTTTTTGATGTTCCTATTACAGATCATCCCGAATTTGAAAATCCACCTGATGAGCTAGAAATCGAAGTGTCTGAGGAAGAAATGAAAAAACGAAGAAAATGGGTAGATAGACATCCATCTGATCTCACTGTTGGGAACCCATCAGATAGAGTCAAAACTAGACGCATGCATGGAGAAAGTGCATTGCTAAGTTGCTATCTATCTCACACCGAACCAAAAGACATCGATGAAGCCTTACAAAGTGCAGATTGGACCAATGCCATGAAAGAAGAATTAAATGAATTCAAGAGATATGAAGTATGGTATCTGGTAGATCGACCTAGACATCAAGGTGTTATTGGAGTCAAATGGATATTCAAGAACAAGAGGGATAAAACAGGTTAAGTTGTAAGAAACAATGTAAGACTAGTCGCCAAAGGATATCGCCAACAAGAAGGAATTAACTTTGATGAAACATTTGCACCTGTGGCACGACTAGAAGCTATCAGATTGTTTCTTGCATACGTAGCTTTCCAACGTTTCAAAGTATTCCAAATGGATGTAAAGAGTACCTTTCTAAATGGAATTCTAGAAGAAGAGGTTTACTTGGAACAACCACCTGGGTTTGAAGTTGAAGATGAAGACAAGGTGTATAGATTGGTTAAAGCAATGTATGGACTAAAACAAGCTCCTCGAGCTTCGTACGAGGATAAGTGGACAAGACACTTTTCACTATCAAAGTCCATTACTATATCCTTTTAGTTCAAATCTATGTTGATGACATTATTTTTGGATCCAAATCTGAATTCCTTTGTAACAAATTTAGCAAGCTTATGCAGGACAAATACAAGATGTCTATGATGGGAGAGATGAATTTCTTCCTAGGCTTGCAAGTCAAACAATCTGTTGTTGGGATCCTAATTAATCAATATAAATACATTAACAATCTTATCACAAAGTTTGGAGTCAAAGACAGCAAACCAGTAAAAATTCCCATGTAAACAAATGGACAGATCGGTCCTGATTTTCTTGGGAAGGGAGCTCATATAAAACAGTATCGTGGTATTATCGGATCACTTTTATATCTAACTGCAAGTCGACCTGATATTACGTTTGTCGTTGGTGTTTGTGCTAGGTATCAAGCTAGTCCAAGAGAATCTCACATGGAAGCAGCCAAAAGAATTTTGCACTATCTCAAAGGAACTACAGAGATATGTTTGTGGTATCCATGTGATGATAATTTTGAAATAACAGGTTACTCTGATTCTGATTATGCAGGTTGCAAGCTTGATAGAAAATCAACATCTGGGACTTGCCAATTTCTTGGAAGCAAGCTCATTTCATGGTTTTCTAAAAAGCAAACTTCGGTTGCAACCTCAACCATAGAAGCAGAGTACATGGCAGCAGGGAGCTGTACAGCACAAATCTTGTGGCTCAAACAATAGCTAAAAGATTATGAAGTTTACATTGATGTTATGCCCATCTTTTATGATAGCTCCAGCGCGATTACCATCACACAAAATCTTGTGTTGGGAACCCTACAATGTTATTATATTGGTTTTGATAATGTTATTCAAAACAACACTTAGTTAAATTATGAAATCTTAAATCAAGGAATTGATGTTATCTATTAAGGAACAGCTAGTATTTAAAAGAAGCAGATTGTGATGATTCTCCTATCTGTATTATTTTTCTTGTGCTTTCCTGGACTCATCAATTACCTCTTCTTAAGGCCTAAAACTTATTGTAATGATGACATGTTAAACTTTGAACAGATCGAAGAATTGGAATCAGTTAACAGCTCGCTGTCTTTTGCCTTATGTTGGTTTTAGATTTCTTGATTAGATTTTGCAAGATCAAAATTGTAAAAGGAAGTTTGAAATTACAAACTTACTTATAGTGATCTATTTCTATCTAGCTGTATAGGGAAGTCTTGAAGGAGAACAGCGAGCTGCACTACAACAGATAGCTAAGAACAGCGAGACAACATACTTGTCTACAAAGAACAGCGAGACATACAAATTGTCTAAAAGAACAGCGAGATAAAGTAAACAGCTAGAGATGAATATCGTAGGAAACGATATGCACCTGTTCATGGAACAGCTAAAGGTTCATGGAACAGCTAGAGTTCATGGAACAGCTAGAGCTCATGAAAGAGCTAGAGTTCATGAAACAACTAAAGACTATGGAACAGCGAGACTTATGGACAACAGATCGTAATCTCAAAATCGATCTGTTCACTCTAGCTTCTCCAAAGTTCATGATCAAGAAGTATATGTTAATTTGGAATCAAACCAATTAACAAAGTGTGGACAACTCGTCTCAAAGATATTGTAGGAAACAATATGCATCTGTCTAATGACAGCGAGCTGTTGTAATCCACACCATTACTTCGGTGGACTGCCGACATACCTAAATTTGTCACAAGTCAACCACTCCATGAATTGTCACATCAACAACATACTTTAAGGAATGAAGTACAAGAAAATCAAAATTCTTGTACTAAGTATCATTCCCAGTATGGCAATACATTGGGAAATCTCGTGAAAGGTGGTAACCACTCTCATTTGACAGCGCGTGCTTCAACAACACTGCCATGCATTTAATGCAGTCATTAATGCTATGAAGAAGGACATCTTCTTCTCCAACGGATAGTTTTCTTCAAAGAGGCTATAAATACCACCTTCACCTCCAGGAACTAGTAGTGAATCAACGATTAAAAAGCTCAAACTCTGCTCAAATATCTTCAAATATTCAAAGCTCTAAAAGCGCTCCTTCAAGCTCTAGATTTCTCTGAGTGCTTTATTATTCTTTTGAAGATAGTTCCTGGAAATTTGTTGTTTACCAAAACCCAAGTTAGGATCTAGTTTTGATCCAAAAGTTGTAAGATTTAGATTGTAGTTCTTCAATCTAAGAAGTGTAATCTCAAGTTGTTATCTATTTTTGATAAAACTTGAGGCTCGTACTCAACGAGTAAAAAGAAAGGAGACATAGTTGATTTCGATCTAGTTTGATCGAGCCGTGGACGTAGGAAAAGTTTATCCCTAACCACGTTAAATTCTTCGTGTTCTTTCTTTCTGTTTCTCTTGATTATCATATCCTTCATTCTCTTGCATTAACTTGGTTGTGTTAAAAGATTAACTAAAGAAACCGTTTTTCACTTTAAAAAGAGCATTAACCACCATATTCCGCACACAACTTTAATCAAGTTTAAATCTGTGTTTATCACTCTTGATTATTGTTATTCACACATAAGGTATTATTTGAGTAAGACTTAACCTTCTTGACAAGAAGATTTGTTTTACTAATCTTAGCTATCTTAGTTACTAAGTGTGCTAAACCTTATACTTAAGTTTTGAACAAGAAAACCAAAAAAGTTTTGAATTGGTGTATCCCCCCCCCCCCATACACCAATCTAGCTCTTTCCGGACCAACAAGTGGTATCAGAGCAGTGGTCCATTTTGACCATTGTTTCTAATTCATAAGAGATAATCTCTGTGTGGTCATCTTGGATAGATCTTGAAAACGTTTTCACAACATATTGCACTTGCATTTATTTAACCATCTACCTTGAAATTATGGAAGGATAAATGGCTAGGGCTTGTGAGGATTTCTCTATTGCTCGATATGAAGATTGGAGCTTCAGATTGGAAATGTGTCTTAGAGCTCATCACATCAAAATGTGGTCCGTCATCACAAATGGGCCTATCAAAATCATGCACAAACATTCAGCAGAGATAAAAAATGGAACTGGACCCACTCCCACCGTTGAACTAGTCAAAAAGGAAAAAGACATGGATAGTCAACGGAGGAAAAGAAAGAAGCAAGTCTAGACGACTATGCTAAAGGTCTAATCTCAAGCACAGTAAGAGGAATCTACTTGGCCAAAATCCGACGTCTCAAAACAGCTAAAGAGATGTGGGATGTGCTACGAGAAATAAGCATGGGATCCGACGTGATTCAAGAAAACAAGCTGTCCATAGCTTGTAACAAATACGAAGAATTTAAGATGAAGCAAGGAGAAACCATTACTCAAATGAAGAACAGGTTCACTGAAATCCTGATTGAGATTGACGCCATTGACAAAGACAAATACACACAGCGTGAAAAGAATCTCAAAATTATCCGAGCTCTACCTGCTAGCTGGGAAATATATTCTGCTATGCATCCCATGATGCCAGAGTTCAACTCTCTTACTATTGATGCTTTATTCGATTTACTAACGGGCAATGAGTACGAAATCAATCGTATTCATGGTCAATCTAATCCTTCTTCTAGCAAACCATTTATTGCAGGAACTAAGGAAAAAGAAACTGCCTTCAAAGCAAAGCAAAAAGAAAAGGAGGTGGAAAAGAAATCTCCACCAGCTGTGATAGTAAAAGATTCATCTAGTTCAGATGATGAAAACTACCCCACCAAGAATTACTTTGAAGAATACTCACTCATGGCTCAACGATTCTAGAAGATGGAGCTTAGGGCAAACAGATACAAACGTCTCTACAAGGACAACAATAGAAACCTCAAAGGAAGAGATCGATCGGGAGATCGACCCGAAAGAAAGAGTGAAGTAAAACCTAACTCTTCTTATGTTAAAGCTGACTTGTCAAAATTCTCCTGTTTTAAGTGTGGCAGGAAAGGTGATGAGCCGGGATCCAGCAATGATGAATCAAACCCGGAATTGCAGTTGAGAGGCCCAGTTACAAGATTGAGAGCAAAGAAGCTGCAAGGTTATTTTCAGTGCATTATCTGGAAGAAATTGGAAGATGAAGATGTTGGGATTAAGCAGCCCAAATTGGTGAATTGGACCAGCGTCCAAGATTGAAGAATATCATAGGAGTTTCGAACAAGACATTTTGGTTCGAAAATTGGGCTTCCTTAGTGTTTGGTTTCTTTATGCTTGTTTTAATTTTAATTGGGCTCAGACTTTGTGTTTTGTTTTAAGCCCAATTGTTGGATTTTATATTTCGAATTAGTGCCCTAATTGTACTTATGGGCCTAGGTCGAAATCTGCAGTATTTAAGACTTTGAACAACTTTTTTGGACGGCAGACAATTTTGAATCAAAAATCGAGTGATTATTTTTGTCTCACGTTTTTCTTGCGTTCCTGGTAGAGTTCTTAAGTTGGCTCTTTAGAACTTGAATTCATCTGTCTCGTTCGTGATATCCAGTAGTATCCGGGTTAGACAAGCCGCGAAGATCGATCCATAGACGCCTTTCGGATTCAAGTCAATCTGGGGTTCGTTTCGGTAAGTTCTTCATCCTTTTCGTTTCGTTTCCAGCCACCCTCATTTTCTCCCAGCCATCATATAGCTTTAATTCTGCCTATGCATGTATCCCAACCCCACGCCAACCCAGTTTCCCCTCCAACAAGTCGTCGTTCCCAGATTTTAACCCTAAACGCCCCAAAAGTCCTTCCCAAGCCAAATCCCAAACCCCTCGTGCGAATTGGCTGAATTTTGGATATGTTGTTTGAGACTTCAGTTTATAATTGGTGATAAAATTTGAGCTTAATCCGAGTAGATTTACCCTACTTTCCAATCGGGTCTCCAACTAGAGTTTTGGTCGTTTGTTTGGCGCATAATTTGGTTTGAACCAACCTTTCTGTTGACGTGTGTTCGCGTTCTTGCTTCTGCATATTGTTGGTCGTATCATAAATTTGGTATCAGAGCCGCGTCAGCACCTGCTGGTCGTGGTTCAATCCAGAGTGGTTCCATAAGGGGTTCGTTCAAAAAAAAAATATTTAAAAAAAAAAAAAAAACAAGAATCCTAGAACTTGATCCGTGAGTATCTTGGATATCTTGATTTGATTTTGGGAAGTTTGATTGCATATTTGTGTTCGTGAGTCTTCCTTCTTGGGTAGAATTGTTGTCCTTCATCGACTATCGATTGGGGACGTCGTATTGCCTTTGGTGGATAGGTCGTTGTTTTTTCTTGTTGGTAATCTTTCGGTTTGAGTGTGATTGCATTCCTATTGGGGATCGTTCTTGCTGTTTTGGTTCTATTAGATTTGGGAATTGGTTATTTTCCTTACCTGGCTCAGATTTTGTTCCTAATTTGAATTGAAGTCCAATTAGTAATAACTTTCCATCCTAAATTCATCCTTTTCGCCTTTCCTTACCCACACGACATTCCTTACCCGCCTTTCCTTACCCACCGAACATTCCCCAACCTACCAAACATCTTTCACCCTACATCCAGCCGTGTAGCCGAGAATCCAGCCCCATTCCGCCCTAGAACCCGTCGTCGGCAGATTTTTCTAAAATTTGACCCCGAGCTCCGATTTTTCCGCACAATACCATTCCGAAAGCGGAACGACGCTCCGAGCAAGACACACTACTTTGTTGTGACATATAGCCTTTTTTAGCCGAATTCCATCGTCTTCCAGGTCAAATCGTCCTCTGAACTTTTCCAGATTTTTTGTTTTTCGACTTTTTCCCATTTTTTTCGTTCAAGCCCTTCCTTCCTACACCCTAAAGTGCCTATACACCCCCTTCCAGCCCTAATCGTGGTTCCTTTGCTATCCCGTGGTCCTCTGGAAGTCAAGTCCGAGCTCTTGACCAAAGCTAAAGAGTTGACGACAGATTCTGCCGGGAAGTTTTGTGCAGCATCAAAGAGTGATTGTGAGGACTGAGTGACATACACTGAGTGACATACACGAGTGGTAAAATCTGAGGGAACAAACGAGTGTTTGTGAGGAACTGTGAGGTCCTTTTTCCTTTCTTTACGTGTTTGTTCATTGTGCAGGTTTAACAGATCCAAGGAAGACATAAACGAGTGATTGTGAGGACTGAGTGACATACACTGAGTGACATACACGAGCGATAAAATCTGAGAGAACAAACGAGTGATTGTGAGGAACTGTGAGGACTCTCTTCTTTCTTTACGTTTGTTCACTGTGCAGGTTAAATGGATCCAGAAAAATCACCACAGTCTTCAGGCACCAAATCTGATTGGGATGCCAAGTACCACTATGATGCTTTGAGAGGTCATGTACAGACTCAGCTCAGAGAAGTTCAGAACACCATGGCCGAATTGTTAGCTAAGTTTGATCAGTTCACAACTGCTACGATTCAGGCTCCACCAGTCAATAACCCACGAGCTAATCAAGAAGATGAGGTGGAGGTGCATGATGAAGCCTCCGATTCAGTGTTTGGGAACTTTGAGGATGAACTAGCTGAGGATAATACAGCTCAGTTCGTCCCACATCAGGGAGACAGAAATGGGTTTGCAGCTCGACGCAGAGGCCGAGGTCGTGGTGCTCCTTTCCAACCACACTTCCAGGCAGCCCGCAGGAACGTCTATCCCGAACAGGATAGATATGGTCATGCAGATGGTCTACTCAGCAACATCAAGACCACTATCCCAGCGTTTGAAGGCAAGCATGATCCAGATGCTTATTTGGGAACGCAAAGTTGACAAAATTTTCGAGTGCTATGACTTTCCAGAGCTTAAGAAAGTGCAGCTAGCTTCCCTTGAGTTCATTGGATATGCCGCGACTTGGTGGGAGTTTCAGCAGACTAGGCGCAGAAAGGATAGGTATCCTCCAATTGACACTTGGCAAGAAATGAAGGATGTTATGAGAGGTCGTTTCATTCCTGTACACTATGAACGGGAACTGGAACGCAAGCTCAGTCAGATACGCCAGGGTTCGAGGTCGATAGAAGAGTATCACAAGGATCTGGAGACAGCCCTGAACCGGGTTGGCAAAGAAGAGACTTTATATGCCACCATCACCCGGTACATTGAAGGAATGAACCCTGATATTGCTTGTGAAGTTGAATTGAAGAACTTCGAATCTGTGGACGCAATGGTTCATTATGCATCTATTGTAGAACGGCAACTCCGAGAAGGACGCCATCGGTCTTTCCAGTCGACGCCTGCTAGGACTCCTTGGGTCCGAAACGATTCTTCAACGCCTAGGACAGCCCCAACACGTCCTCAAGGCCAGTCCATTCGCCATTCTGAGCAGCAGTCCGCACCTCAGTCTGGTCGCAGACCCGATTTCAGTTCATCGGCACCCAACCGAAATAATCAGAGTCGAACTGTACAGCCTAGTCAGCCTCAGCATGGTACTCCAGGAAGAGCACGTGACGTTCAGTGTCACAAGTGCAAAGGATGGGGACACTTTCAAGCCCAGTGTCCGAATCGCCGAGTTCTCATCATTACAGATCAGGATGAGTTAGAATCAGCTAGTGAAGAGGAGCCCGAAGACCCTAATGATGCAGATGGCGCAGATCAGCCCCTTAATGGTTCCCCTAACGATGAGATTGAAGATGAGCAGCCGAAGCAAGCTCACGTGAGTCTTGTTTCAATCCGAGCCCTGAGCCTGATTCGTGAAGAGGATCAGAACGATCAGCGAGAAAACATCTTCTACTCGCGTTGTTCTATCCAAGACAAGACGTGCTCGCTCATTATTGATAGTGGAAGCGTTGTGAATGCTATCAGCCAGTATGCAGTGGGAAAACTGAACTTGATCCCACAGAAGCATCCCAAGCCCTATCGATTGCAATGGTTGACTGACCGAGGCGAGATCAGAGTAGGTTATCAGGTAAATGTCACCTTTTCAATTGGTAGATATACAGATACTGTTTTGTGTGACGTCATCCCTATGGATGCGGCGCATATCTTGCTTGGTCGTCCTTGGCAGTTTGACAGGAAGGCGATGCATGATGAGCCGGGATCCAGCAATGATGAATCAAACCCGGAATTGCAGTTGAGAGGCCCAGTTACAAGATTGAGAGCAAAGAAGCTGCAAGGTTATTTTCAGTGCATTATCCGGAAGAAATTGGAAGATGAAGATGTTGGGATTAAGGAGCCCAAATTGGTGAATTGGACCAGCGTCCAAGATTGAAGAATATCATAGGAGTTTCGAACAAGACCTTTTGGTTCGAAAATTGGGCTTCATTAGTGTTTGGTTTCTTTATGCTTGTTTTAATTTTAATTGGGCTCAGACTTTGTGTTTTGTTTTAAGCCCAATTGTTGGATTTTATATTTTCGAATTAGTGCCCTAATTGTACTTATGGGCCTAGGTCAAAATCTGCAGTATTTAAGACTTTGAACAACTCTTTTGGACGGCAGACAATTTTGAATCAAAAATCGAGTGATTATTTTTGTCTCACATTTTTCTTGCGTTCTTGGTAGAGTTCTTAAGTTGGCTCTTTAGAACTTGAATTCAACTATCTTGTTCGTGATATCCAGTAGTATCCGGGTTAGACAAGCCGCGAAGATCGATCCATAGACGCGTTTCGGATTCAAGTAAATCCGGGGTTCGTTTCGGTAAGTTCTTCATCCTTTTCTTTTCGTTTCCAGCCACCCTCGTTTTCTCCCAGCCATCATATAGCTTTAAATCTGCCTATGCATCTATCCCAACCCCACGCCAACCCAGTTTCCCCTCCAACAAGTCGTCGTTCCCAGATTTTAACCCTAAACGCCCCAAAAGTCCTTCCCGAGCCAAATCCCAAACCCCTCGTGCGAATTGGCTGAATTTTGGATATGTTGTTTGAGACTTCAGTTTATAATTGGTGATAAAATTTGAGCTTAATCCGAGTAGATTTACCCTACTTTCCAATCGGGTCTCCAACTAGAGTTTTGGTCGTTTGTTTGGCGCATAATTTGGTTTGAACCAACCTTTCTGTTGACGTGTGTTCGCGTTCTTGCTTCCTCATATTGTTGGTCTTATCAAAAAGGTCACTTTAAAACAAACTGTCCAGATATCTCTAAGACTGAGAGAGAGGAACTAAGAAACAAACGAGATAGAAAGCTTCGAGAACAAAGAAAAGCTATGCTCGCTGAAGAACTGTCACGCCCCGACCCTCCGCCCTCCCCGGCAGAGTCCGGGCGCGCGACTAATAGATTGAATGAATGAATGATAAGGTGGAACACTGATTATACTGAAAGACTTGACTGAATTGAAAGATCATTTGATAACTGATTGCAATTCAACTGAAGATTTAATTTACACAATCGGCAACTTCGCCAAACAAAATTGATTGAAACTCACGCAGCGGAATAAGGATCGACTGAAGTCTACGTGTATGAAGACACGTAGACACCCAAGACTTTATATAAAGACTGACAAGCCCATCATAGCATCTCCCGTCATCACGTCTCAACCTGCACATTTATAAATACATGCAGGGCTGAGTACAAATTGTACTCAGTAGACACATTGCCAAAATCGCACACATACAAATATAATTGTCAATGCCGTAAGAGTGACACGTAGGGATTTTCTTTAAAAGTACCTACGTTCACTAAATCCTTTTTGTGAAACCTGTATTTTGACTGCAGTCATTTCTTTAGTATAATGCCATATCTGTAATTTGATTGTACTGAGAGTAATTTATGGTACCGAGAAGGTGGCCACCTTCTACGGACACCGAACCGGTCGACAACTACGACGACTCACGGTCCACTGAACCGGCCAACCCGATAGATGACTTCCGGTTTACTGTAACCGGCCATCCCTTAACGATGGCTCACGGTTATATGTGCACAGTTATTTCGATTTACAATTCTTCGGATCCTTAAACAAGGAATCCAGGATCCTTACACCAGGTACCCTTAATCAGATAGGCATTTATACAAAACATAAATCATTTCGGCAAGACAATACTTTGAAACATTCTCAATTTGAAATCATTTCGAAATCAACATAAATAGCATATGGCACACATAATTTTATAGAGTTTAGAAAAGCCTACTTGGATAACTTTGGATTGCACTTGCTTTGGTCTCGAAACGCGAAACAGGTCTCTCGTACGAACCTTTAGAAAACTCGTATAAATTAAAATGCCCTTCGTGCATTTGAAACCTTTAATCATAAGAATATATCATTCTTGGTTCTTATTTCGACTTGTTAATCGAGATATTGATACTTCAGATCAATATTATTTAAGGTGTTGAATCCTCGATTCAATTACTCCGGTAATTGCATTAAGTGCAATAAGTGTATTAACACTTAATGAGATAATTAATTCTCGATCATTAATTATTCGAATAATATTGAGGTTTCTAGTTATTTAACTCTTTAAACAACCTTAAAATATTAATCTCTTAAATAATATCCTTAATTAATAAGAGATATCAATTCTCTTAATTTAGATCCCAATTACTAAATTGGATCTTCTTGATTTCATACTTAGGCTTTAATAATCTAAATTAATAGCTCTAAATATTAATACTTAATGTACATAGATACATCACTATCCATTTTCCCATTATTGGTTTCACTAATTAATTTAATTAGTTTAAGTATTAATTAACTTAAGATTGTAAACTGAGCTCAATCTAATTATTTTTCGGCCCAAATAATCGACCCATGAATTAATACTCGGCCCATAAGATTTAATTAATTCAGCCCAATAGATTTATAAATTCTCGGCCCAACGGATTAATTTATATGTTCAGCCCAATAACTCTATGGACTCAAGCCCAGCACCTAGTTTAATCCCAGCCCATATTTCGTTCAATCCAGCCCAAACTTTATTCTAACCCGGCCCATTTCTAAATTAAATCACAGCCCATCATTTTAGTCAACCCGGCCCAGAAACCGGCCCAAAACTAAAAATACCCTAATTCACTCTACTCTATCTGTTTTCTCCCAAACAGATAGCATTTTCCCACAACACACACTCACCCGCCTCTCTTCTCCCTCTCTCGCTTTCTCCCTCGCCAGTCCCTCTCTCACTCCCTCTCGATCTGTTTCTTCTTCACTCCCTCTCCATCTGCTCCTCTCCCTCTCTCGCTGTCTCCCTCATCACCTCTCCACTTCTTTCTCCCTTCTCTCTGCCCTCTGCCTCTCTGTTTCTCTCCTTTTCTTTCCTTCTCACTTAACCCTCTCCCTCGTTCTCTCTCTCGCTGCCCTCTTCTCTTTTCTCTTCTTCCCACTCTCTGCTTTTTTCTTTCTCTCGCTGCTCCCCTCTCTACTCTCTTCCTCCTCTCTTTCGCTATCTGTCTCTACTCTCTCGTTTCTCGCTCTGTCTATTTCCTCCGTTCAATACTCCAGCCGACTCCTCCCTCTCTCGCCATCCTTGTTTCTCTCTCGCTGTCCCCGACTCTCTCAAATTTCTTTCCTTCTCTTTTCTCTTCTGCGCGACCTTCTCCATCGCCAAATCTAAATCCTTCTTCCCTTCCTTTCTATCTCTCTCTCTGTTTCACAACTCACAAAAACCTACCCAACCCTGAACTTCTTTCCTCTATATTCTCGGTTTCTCCCATCTCCCTCTCTATTTTCATACTTCTTTACATAGAAAATGTCTAATTTTAATTATTGTCTCTCTGGGCTATCGGCTATCTCGACGAAGATCTCGCCTGCTCCTCGTGCTCTCAGTCTCTCGCCACTCTCTGTTCTCTGCCTCGATTTCTCCCCCAGTGAGGAGTTCGCCGGCGTTCCCGGTGGAAACAGCAGCGGCGTCGCCCCTCTCTCGTCTGGTAAGTTTCTCATCTCTCGGTGTTCTCTCTTCTGAAGCAGAAATGACGATTCCCAACTTGACAAAATTTATCACTGGTTGTACTCTAATCCTTGTATATTTTCTAGCTTTCTAAGTTCTATTTTAGTTTCTGAGATCTGCATATAATTATCTCTAAATTTCTATTTGATAATCCCTTTCTCTATTTGATCTTATTTTCTGTGGAAGCTTCTGGATTCAAGTTTGGGGCTAGGGTGGGTCAAGACTGCGTTTTTCTTTCCTTAATACACAGCAGCTAAGTTTTCTTTTCTTCCCTATGTGTTTGTTAGGCTATGGGATTGAGTTCTGGATCTAAACTAAACTTTAGGAAATATATATTAATATTTAAAATCCAGTTCTCTTTTACCTCAAGGAATGAGGTTGGCTTCCATTCGTGTTCCCCTGCTACTGCCTTGCTCTACTAGGGCGTCAACATAGGCCTTTTGTCTTTAATTTTAATGCTTTCTGATTTACTTTACATGTGTTATACTTTATGTCTTCAAGTATATGTTTTCATGCTTATATTCATGACAATTTGGGGTCTTCTCTATTTTGGTTTATCCTTCTAAAATCTCCTTGTTTGAAATCTGAGATTCATAATCAGGTTGTATATTACGATTATGTTGATGTAGTTTGTAAATTAGTTTCTGAATTTCTGCCTAGGGTATCATTCTAATTTTTAAAGCTTTGATATGGAGTGAAAATCTATGTTCTTGATATGAATATGCTTTATTACTTCTAAGTTCAAAGAAAAAAATGAAGTCTGCTATGTTCTGAAGAAGTGAGTTCTACATGTGTTCTGAACTAAGGCTTGGAAGATAATAGCAATAACTTGAAAAGTTAAAAGTTTAGGTCTTTGTTACCTTAGTGGACTGTTCAAATGATCTGGGTCTGGGCAGAACTCCCTTCAACCTTCCTTTCTTCTAGCGTTCTAACTGCTAAGTATTGATTTTGTGAAGTGAAAAGCTTGCTTAAGGTGGAACAATGGGGTATTTATAGGAGAGAAACCTAATTGATTCTGAAACTTAGATATTGTTTGATTTCATTTACAAGATATGTGTTCTGAGTGTGCCGTGTTTCTTTCTTTTCTCTGCAGGTTATAGATAATTTGCGTGTGTGCAGTGGTTGCTTGTGTGCAGCTTTGCCTCTTCTCATTCCTTCTGCAGCAGCACCTTCATTACCTAGAGCCCCCCCCTATATCTCTATTTTCAGTCTACATAAGCCTACTATATCTACTACTGCAAATCTATTACTATACATCTAGTACTGCAATCTGACTTTTGTTCTTTATCTCACTGGCTGACTTGGGTATTTTGCAGGTTCTGATTTCTGAGGAGGAGTGTAGAAGTGTAGTTCCTGTCCTCCAACCGTCCAAATCTTTTTTACAGATTTGTGATTTCTTTGATAGTACTCCCTTTCTACTTTTGCTTGTTGTACAACATAGTTTCGATGTTTAATACTCTCAACTCTAAGTCTCCTATGGGTCATCATTCCATCTACTGCAGCTTTTTCATCCTTGAGTGTATTCTTTGTACTCTCTTTTATATTTTTGAGACCTATAAGGTGGGGACATGTAATAGTCTTTGTAGAAAGCTGCATTTTGCTATCCTACTTTCTGTCACTTGTTTCCAACTTTATGTAAGCCATTTGTAACCTTCCACTTGTACTAATTGTTTATTTATTCTCTTTGTAAGACAACTCTCAAATTGTAATACATCTATGTATATATATATTGGGCTACACGTATAATATATATATATATGTTCATTTATAATGTTTTGTCTTTTATTTCATTTCTTGTTTATTTATTCCACATCATCTATACTCATATATATATATATATATAAGTATTTATTATACAACATCTTACCCTATACTTTGTTCTCATCATAGTTATCTAATTAATCTAATAATAATAATAATGCTAATTATAAGTCCCTTGGGAAGAATTAAATGATAAGCTCTCTTAATACTAAATAATTAAGACCTTGGTTTCATCTTAAACCAAAAATTCTTTTTCACTTATAGAAACTCTCCTTAATATATTACAACGATTAATATATAATATAATTATCACGTTCGAATATCATTTATTTTGGAATTTAAAAAGACGGGGTATTACAAGAACAAACCACATCAAACACATTGACCGACAGCTCATCCGAAAACGATGAAGCTTTCATAGCCGAAGAGGATGAAGAATGGGATGAGTGTCTCATGGGTCATGACAACGGACTCGACAACAATGAGGTAGAAAATAATTGTTCTTCTCCTATTTCTAACTCATCTTTATATGACTCGGGTGACGAAGAAGAGATAGAGGAAGAAGGGAAAGACGATCTGTCCATCGAAGATTTTAACAAACTCATGGAAGATCATGCAAGATTGAATAAGATGTTCAAACATGCTATAAAAGAAAATGGAAGAATGGCGAATACCATTCAAGAAATGAAGAAAGTAAGTGCTTCATTCAATGAAAGAGAAAAGGCTATGCTACTACAAATCAAGAACAAAAGTGAAGAAGTCTACACTCTCACTGCCAAGATCTCTGACTTGATTGGAAGAGAATCTTCAGCCAACAATAAGGTGGATAATCTGAATGTGATGCTCAATTATTACATTCACAAAAAGTCAGACAGAGTCCATCTTATCAATGACATGCAAAAGAGATCATCAGATCGTGGAGGAATAGGATTTAATGGAATTGACAAAGGACCTTCTTCTGGGAATTCGTAAAAGAGCAAGGCAAAGGAAAGGTGGTAAATCTCAAAAATCAAAATGTAAGGCAACCACAAGCCGTTCTAATACAACAACAACCGAAGCAGCAACAGCCTCATCAACAACAAAGGAACTCAACCCCAACAGCTAGACCGCAACAAGCTAAACCACCTGCTCGATATAATGTTCAACCCAAAGGAGGTCATCAACAGCAGGATAATCCTATCGAAGAAAAGCGTCCAACTGATCAACAAAGAAGAACATCTCCTCCCAGGCCTCAAACTGCTCAAACCTCAAAACATACATACAAAAAGCCAATTGTATACATCGATTTCAGCGGGAGACAAATTCGAGCTTCTAACAAAGTCTCGATCATTAGACAGATTTGGGTTCCAAAGGGATCTTTATCCACTAACAACGCACCCTCAATCAGTATGGTAGCTGAATGATTTATACTTGCAGGATAGGAAATCGAGGAGAAGAAAAGATGCAGCTCGGGGTGCGGTATGGATACTAGACAGCGGATGTTCCAAGCATATGACAGGCGATAAAGAGTTGTTATCCAACTACAATGAAAGCTGTGGACCAATTGTAACCTTTGGAGGTGACTCAAAAGGCTATACAAGAGGTTATGGGGATCTACATGTTGGTAACTCAATTATTCAGAATGTCTCTTATGTAGAAGGCTTAAATCATAATCTATTCTCCATTAGTCAATTTTGTGCTAATGATAAAAGAGTAGAATTCACCGCTAATAAATGTCTAGTGAAGAACTTGGAAGGAGAAGAAATTCTTCTTACCGGAATTTTGCAGGACAGATTGTACATTGTACAATGGAATGAACAGATTGAAATCTATCTTGTAACTGCATCAAGTTCATCCACTAGCTGGCTGTGGCACAAACGCTTAAACCACCTCAACTTTAAATCAATCAACAAGCTAGTCAAAGACAAACTAGTCGAAGGTCTACCACATCAAAAATATGACAAAGACCATGTATGTGAAGCTTGCCAAGCGGGAAAACAAACAAGAGCATCTTTCCCAACGGTAGAAAGTATACACTAGTTATAATTGATGACTTCTCTAGATTTACTTGGGTTATTTTTATGTATAAGAAAAGGGAAACCCTTGAAAAACTACCTGATCTTCTCAACCGATTATCAAATCAAAAAGAGAAATCAATCATCACAATTCGATCTGATCGCGGGACTGAGTTCATCAACCAAATGATCGAATCTTATTGCTCAAAGATGGGAATACAACATCAAACTTTAGCAGCTCGTACGCCACAATAAAATAGAATTGTAGAAAGGCGCAACAGATCGTTAAAAGAAGTAGCTAGAACCATGCTGAATGAAATCAATCTTCCAAAGAAATTCTGGACAGAAGCAATCAATACCGCTTGCTACACTCAAAATCGATCTGTTGTAACCATACGTCATGGCAAAACTCCATACGAGTTGTGGAATAACAGGAAGCCTCGAATCTCATACTTTAGATCCTTTGGATGTAAATGTTACATTCACAACAATGGAAAAACTCAATTAAAAACATTTGATAGCAAAAGTGATCAAGGAATATTTTTGGGATATTCTGAGATCAGTAAAGCTTATAGAGTTTTTAATAAAAGAACCCTTGTTGTGGAAGTAACACCACATGTTATTTTTGATGAAGCCAATTTTGAAGTTTCAGGAACAGATAGCATTTCTTCAAAAGATGACCTCTCTCACTCAACGTTGAGAAATTCCACAGATAGACTCATCGATGACATTCTTCTATGGAGTCCACAAAGAGATGAAGATGAAGAAGAAGCTAATAATCAACCTGTTGGAGAAAAGCCACAACAAAGGGGTTCAGATGGACAACTCTCTCATCTAGGGGGAACAAATGAAGGGGGAACTTCACATGAACATCCTCAACCATCTGTTGATAAACAAAACACTCAATCTCCCCCTCCCTCAACACAACAATCATCTGTTCAACAATTGGTAAATGAAGCATCAAGCATTGATTTAAATACTAACGATCTCTTTGATGCACCTACCATAGATCATCCTGAATTCGAGAATCCACCCGATGAGATAGAGGTCGAAATATCTGAAGAAGAAATGAAAAGGCGATGAAAATGGGTAGATAGCCATCCATCTGATCTCATTGTTGGGAACCCAACAGATGGAGTTAAAACTAGACGCATGCATGGAGAAAGCGCATTACTAAGCTGCTATCTTGCCCACACCGAACCTAAGGACATCGAAGAAGCCTTGCAAAGTGCAGATTGGATAAATGCCATGCAAGAGGAGTTAAATGAGTTTAAGAGAAATGATGTATGGTACTTGGTAGATCGACCGAGACATCAAGGAGTTATAGGAGTCAAATGGATATTCAAGAATAAAAGAGATGAAACAGGTGAAGTAGTGAGAAACAAAGCAAGGCTAGTCGCCAAGGGATATTGTCAACAAGAAGGAATCGACTTTGATGAAACCTTCGCTCCCGTGGCACGACTAGAAGCTATCAGATTGTTTCTTGCTTATGCAGCATTCCAACGTTTCAAAGTATTCCAGATGGATGTAAAAAGTGCATTTCTAAATGGCATTCTGGAAGAAGAAGTCTACTTGGAACAACCACCTGGGTTTGAAGTTGAAGATGAGAGCAAGGTGTACAGATTGGTTAAAGCAGTATATGGACTAAAGCAAGCTCCTCGAGCTTGGTATGAAACACTGTCCACCTTCTTACTTCAATTGGGATTCAAACAAGGATCAGTTGACAAGACGTTATTCACCATCAAAGTCCAAGACTCTATCCTTTTAGTTCAAATTTATGTTGATGACATTATTTTTGGATCCAAATCTGAATTCCTTTGCAACAAATTTAGCAAGTTAATGCAGGATAAGTACAAGATGTCAATGATGGGAGAAATGAAATTCTTCCTAGGTTTGCAAGTCAAACAATCTGCTGATGGGATTCTAATCAATCAATCCGAATACATCAAAGATCTCATCACAAAATTTGGAGTAAAAGATTGCAAACCAGCAAAGATCCCTATGCATACAAATGGACAGATTGGTCCTGATGTACTTGGGAAAACAACGGATATAAAATAGTATCGTGGTATAATCGGATCTCTTTTATATCTAACTGCTAGTCGACCTGATATTACCTTTGCTGTTGGTGTTTGTGCTAGGTATCAAGCAAGTCCAAGGGAATCCCACTTAGAAGCAGCCAAAAGAATCTTGCGTTATCTCAAAGGGACCATTGAAATAGGTTTATGGTATCCTTGAGATGATAATTTAGTATTAACTGGCTATTCTGACTCTTATTATGCAGGTTGCAATCTTGATAGAAAATCCACATCTGGGACTTGTCAATTTCTTGGAAGCAAGCTCATCTCATGGTTCTTTAAAAAGCAAACTTCGGTTGCAACCTCAACAACAGAAGTAGAATACATGGCTGCAGGGAGTTGCACTGCACAAATCCTATGGCTCAAACAACAGCTCAAAGATTACGAAGTACAGATGGATGCAGTTACAATATTTTGTGACAGCTCGAGCGCCATAGCAATAACACAAAATCCAGTGCTTCATACTTGATGCAAACACGTGGATGTTCGTCATCATTTTATCCGTGACCACGTGGAAAGAAAGAACATCAAAATAGAGAAAATTCATACTGATGTGCAGCGAGCTGATCTCCTAACAAAAGCATTAGCCGAAGACAGATTCAAAATGCTGTGTGGCAAGTTGGGTTTAATCAACCTAATCGAAAATGGTACAAGTGTAAACAACAGATAGTAAATGGTACAATACGATCTGTTGTTACACTACTTTTCATCCATCTGTTTATTAATCATTCCATTCTTTGATTAATAACTTCCTCTACAGCTAGATCATTTACCTTGATGTCTAGCTGTTCAAAGGGAAATCTAAGAGACAGGTTGATCCAACTATCAGGTACATAAATCAAGGGGGAACCTATAAAGAAAAATGATCAAAACAAACAACAGTTAGATGGGTTATTAATTAATAGCGAGCTGTTGAAAATCCCAATGTCTCGCTGTTCGTCTCAAACATTCTACACAGATAAATGTTACTTGTTCTCAACAGCGAGAACAAGTAAACAACACCTAGATGTTACCAACAGCGAGAGACTATGTAAACAACACCGAGATGTTACTAACAGCGAGAGATCATCGAAGAACAGATTGTTTTCATATCAAAACGATCTGTCTGGCATTCATTAAGGGGGAACTTTACTCTCGCTATTTATTTCTGACATTTAATTCTCCATTTACTTCTCCTCTCTATTGATATTCTCTACTAATGATTAACATTGATTATCATTTATTTACATAATGCCAAGAGTCGAATATGTCAGAACATTGAGAGAAAAAGGGAAAGACCATTAAATGCTGCAGACCTCGACATTCGTGAGATTGCAGAGATGTGACTTGCTGCCGTCACAACCAATAGCGTGTGAAGTTAATACGCTAGAGAGGGCGGGAAAATCATTACTACAAGGAGTAATCTCAACCGTAGATTTGAATTACATTTACATCCTTTAATCCTACGCGTTGATGTGTCTAAGGGTCTCCCGGACCCCCTGTGGTATCAGAGCCAGATCGCTCGCGGTCTTGG
>JAPKLX010000780.1:0-45200 GCA_026898415.1 Leonotis leonurus
TGGTTTGAGATTCTCTGGTTTAGCCTTCTGTCAAAGACTTGCTGGTTCAGCTTTCTGTTACAGACTTGCTGGTTCAGCTTTCTGTCTGAGACATATTCCATCTTTCTGGCTGAACTGGTTTCGACTATCTGGTCAATAACAATCAACAGAAATGATACAGAACATGAAGAAAGCCAAGTGTTTGTATGAGTGAACATCATCAAAACTTAGAATATATTGTGGGGTTCCCAACAATTTCCCCCTTTTTGATGATGTCAAAAACCACACTTAGTTAGCTTAATCAAGTATGGATCATGTTCTGGGAGATAGGTTATTTGTTATTTAAGTTAAATAACAGTAAACAACAGAAGTATAAGAGAAACCCAAATTCATTGATATATGAATTGATGAGTACAGAGATTCAATAGAGATAACAGAGAGTAAAAAGCAGAAGATACAAAAGATCTATCTAAGAGAACCATCTTGCTGCACCTCCCTTCTTCATTCTTTCTCTCTGAGCGTCAGACACCAGCTGGATGCTCTCATATATACCATCTCTCACCCTGGCATAGTTTGGATCGTGGTTATCGATCTTGTAGCCTTTAATCTTCGCCAGTTGATTGATGTAGTTCAGAATATAAGTCTTGTCCGGAAGATTACTGCCTGGTATAGTTGGGCAGATCATGAATTCCTTCTCTGGTGCCTTTAGCTGGATTTTGGCCTCTGCAGCAGCTGTTCTGATTCTCTTTACAAGGTCTTGATCTCTGAAATTCTCCAGGTAGCGGTTAAAATCTTCATCTGGAATCGATTCTGAATATGTGGGCTCTTTTAGGAAATATCTGTTCAGAATGAACCCTTGTTTAACCTTTTCCCAATCAGTCTGATCATTCTCTGGAACCCATGCGTCAATTGGTGTCTTCTTTTACAGGGATAGGTTCCAGGAGAATGGTTTCTTCTTTTTCTTTTTGGACTGGGTGGTAGAAGCAGATGATTGTTGTTGTGAGCGTTCAGCAGATGAAGGCGAGGAGAAAGGAGTTTGAAAAGATTTTTCTTTGGCTTCCTGTGCAGCAATCTTCCTTTCTCTCTCAGCCTGATCTTTATAGAATTGTGCTCTGAATACAGGATCGCATGCTTGGTCCATGCTTACTCCGAACAGCAGAAGCTCAGCTATCTGGTCACCCTCATCTATCGGCTTTTTCCCTTTGTCTTTTGGAGTGTGAGATGCTGGTTGAGCTGGTTCTGTTCCGATCAATGTAGGATCAGGTCTTGGAGGTGTAGTGGGTCTTGTTTGTGTCGGAGCTGGTGTTTCTGTTGTAGGCTCCACTTCTTCAGTTGTAATTTCCACCTCCTCTGTTCTCAAAGTCTTGCTGCTGCCTTTTCCTCCTGTGCTTTTGCTTCCTGATATTTCCCCCTTTTTGACATCATCAAATAGGGTACTTATCAATGTGCGCAGAGAAGCAATCTCTTCTGTCATCTTCTCAACCTTTTCTTCAGCGTCTGATTTGAAGCCAAGTAGGAGATTGATTGTCTGGTTTGAGGCGTCCAGTTTCTGCTCTAACCTGCTGTTCATTGTTGACAAAGTCTTGTCATAGGTCTCTTGGAGTTCCTCAACAGCAGTAAGGCGATTGTTCTGTTGCTCAAACTCTTCCGGGTTTGGGTAAAGAAGGTCATTTAAGACAGCGACCTGGTTTTTCCGCATCAGCTCCACAAATTTCTCTTTTTCAAAAAGAGCTAGATGGGAGTGGATGGACAGGTCAGTGTCTTCCTTCAGTTGAGCAGCGAGTGCAGTTCCTTTCTTGTCAACAGCAGCACTGATTGATTCATCTTGTTTTGCCAGCAAATCAGCTAGCAAGGAAGTGGCTTTTTCAGCTTTTTCATCAATTCCAGTCAGACGTAGGTTGATTTTGGCCTGTCCGGCTTCATTGGCTGATCTATCATCATCGATTTTCTTGTCAAGCTCCTTCCTCACTGTGCGAAGTTTTCTTCGGATATCGTCATCCATGTCGTTGACATACTCTTTCTGATGTTGGTTGAAATCAGTGAGTATCTGGGTGGCTTTCTCTTGCAGTGTGTTGCAGGTTGCTGTTAGACAGTCTTCAACTCTCAGTGTGATGAGATTGTCGAGTTGATAGTTGTTGAACGGTCTGGTTTCTCTCTCCAGCAATTCCTCCATAGTGTAAAAATTGACATGTTTATTCAGCTTCTGGGCAGCTCCCTGTGTGTAGATTTCGTTGCTTGTCTCGCCACCAACGTTCTGACCAATCGGTTCTTCATCACCAGAGTCCAGATCAATAATTGGTGTTTCCTTGGTAGGCATCTTGAGTTGATCTGCCTTCTGTTCGGGTTGAGATGATGATGGTTCTGTTGGTGCAGGGTCCTGGTGTGGTGGCTCCAGATTGATCTTCAGACTCTCTGCCTCTTGATGCATAAGGCCAGAGATGAGTTGCTGATAATCTGCCCTGATTTCTTGGACGGAGGTGACTTGAAGTAGACTCAGCAGTGTTGCCTCTTCTTTCTTTAGTTCATTAATGGTTTTGAGTTGGAGCAGTGCATCAAATACATAGTACTCGCTGTCCTTGACCAGCAAGTAGAATTTGACACGCCTTGCTGCTCCCAAACTCTCTGGTAGCTGAGTGATTCCAGGGAACTCTTGCAGAACAGAGTGTTCTGCTTCATTTTCCAGCAGGCTGATAACACTCTCAGCTTGTTGTCTCCTGACATCCTCCTCATCAGGTGAGTCTCCTTCCTCGTCTTCTTCACTTATCCTTTCCATTCGGCTTGGGGAAGGAGTAGCTGTTCTGGCAGGAGAAAAATCTTTCTCTGGATGACTTGTTTCTGGTTGAACCTCTGCTGATGGGATGTCTGGTTGTTCAGTTGCTGCTTGTGTTGTTTCTTCATCATGTTCTGGTAAATCTGATTGTTCTGTTGTTGCTGCTGGTGGTGGTGATGATTCTTGAACTTTCTGGAGTCTCCTCTTTTTCTGTTTTGGCAGAGAGGCAGAAGTTTCTGTCTCCACAGAGCTGCCTCGCTTTCTGGCTGCCTTTTCTTTTACCACCTTCTCCTTCTTCTTCTCCACACCTCTAGTAGGTGGCATCCAAGTGGGGTTTGAACTACCCATTTCCAGTGCAGCAACACGGTGCACTTCATCAGGAATCTTGTTGAAAAACTGGGGTGTGAGTCCCAAAGACATCTCCAGCTGGTGCTGGTCCTTGGGAATAGAAAGACCAGTGTTGAATTCTACTGCATCTTCCCAGACTTTCTGGGTGAAGAATCGCTCAATCATCAAACTTATCTTGGTGGAATGGCGAAGATTTCTTCGAACTTCCACTGAAGTTCCTCTGCCCTTGCTATCCTTTGAGTAAGTTACCAGTTTTGCTTCTTTAGCCATTAGCTCAAAGAGGATTCTGCTCCAGTTGACTCGAAGATTGAGAACAACCGCTGTGAGAATTCTGAATTTCTCAGGTGTGACTTGATCATAAGTGCCACTGTGGTTGAGAAAGATCCTCTGAACTACTTCTAAGAGTAGCTTGAACCCTGGTTGAAGTAGGGATCGTTGGAACATCCGTCCAGTATAAGAGATGGGTATCACCATCATGATCTCAACAGCTTCTTGTAATTGCTTCATTGTGATATCTTCCAAAGCTAGACCTTCATCTTTCAGTCTGTAAGTTTGATTGATCATTTCAATCACATTATACGGTGTCTTGCTTGTTCTGTCACCAATTGGCATCAGTACATTGGCTTCAAAGCCATGCTTGTCATTCTGCCATGTCAGATAGAAGGTAGCCACTTGCTTTGCCAGGAACATATTTGGATGTGAAGTTACAATATTGCAGAAGCCTATTCTCACAAGAATAAAACACATGCATATATATATACATCAGTTTAAAGGAACAATATGAGCATCTAGCATAAACAGAGTCGTATGAACAGTTACGTGGAACAAATTAAGAACAGTTCATAAGCAAGTAATATTACAAGCATACTGCAGATATGGCAAAACACAATAAGTTTAAAAACCTTTGCAGCGTTTGACCATTGCAAAGATTTCTTCAAGTTTTCGAAATCCGTGAGTGTCAAGAGCTGCATACGGTTCAGGTGAAAGAAATCGCTGAACCTCAGCAACTTGTTGAAGAAAGAGTGAAGTTTGAGGTGCCATAGTCAAACGCAAAGATGTTTTTGAGAAGGAATTTGCAGAAGGTTTGGAAGAATCTTAAGTGCTTAGAAATTTTGAGAAGTGCTCAGTGCGATAAAGTGAAGGTGAGCAGTTCAGAGAAGATATCGCATATATATAACAAAAGATAATAAAACTGTAAGTAATTCGTAGAGTTAAAAAAATCTTCTCCCTTTTTAGATTTTCCCGCTTCTATGATTTGTTTTGCCGCCTTTCCTTGCGTGAGATGTACGCTCGAGATCCTAGGGTTTATATGCGAGCGTGTGAGTATCTCTTACTTTTGGCAACTTTCCTTTTTCCTGTTTCTTGCAGGGATTTCCTCGATTCCAGTTCCCAAGGTTGTGCTAATCATGGCGAAAAATAGAAGATTTAGTAAATCTAGGGAAACATATCTTTTACAATCCTGTAACCTAGGAGAGTGACGTCTTTTATCTTGACGCTTCAATTTCCTTAAAAGTTCCCCCTTGACTTAGCATTTAAGAAGTAATTTTCACATGGTTTTCTCGTCAATTAATAGAGAAAATTATGCCACGTGTATTTTATTTCAACTGAGCTTTGGGTCATTCTTGTAATTAGCTTTCTGGTGACTATCTGGTAGCCTTCTGATGTTGGCTTTCTGGTGGCTTTCTGGTGTTAACTATCTGGTGACTTTCTGGTCTTGGCTATCTGGTAGCCTTCTGGTAATAACTATCTGGTAACTTTCTGGTATTCTTCATCTAGACTGAGTAATCCAAGTTTTCCACTCAGCATCTTAAATCTTTCTTCTGGTAATGCTTTAGTTAAGATGTCAGCACGTTGGATGTCTGTATGAATCTTTTCAATCTTGATGTGCTTTCTCTCTACATGATCTCTGATAAAATGATGTCTTACATCGACATGTTTGCATCTTGTGTGGAGTACTGGATTCTGTGTTATAGCTATAACACTTGAGCTGTCACAGAATATAGGTATCTCCTTTACATCAATCTCATAATCTCTTAGTTGCTGTTTCAACCATAGTATCTGTGCACAACAGCTTCCAGCAGCCATATATTCTGCTTCTGTGGTTGATGTAGCAACAGATGTCTGTTTCTTTGAAAACCAAGATATCAACTTGTTTCCAAGGAATTGGCACGTCCCAGAGGTAGACTTTCTGTCCAGTTTGCATCCTGCATAATCTGAATCAGAATAGCCTGTAAGCTCAAGGTTATCATCTTGGGGATACCAGAGACCAATGTTAGCTGTTCCTTTGAGATATCTAAGTATCTTTTTGGCAGCTTCCATATGTGATTCTTTAGGATTGGCTTGATATCTGGCTCAAACTCCAACTGCATATGTGATATCTGGACGACTTGCAGTAAGATATAACAGAGAGCCAATAATTCCTCTGTATTGTGTGATGTTTGCTGGTTTTCCTTCTGGGTCTGGATCTATCTTTCCATTTGATTGCATTGGAATTTTAACTGTTCTGCTGTCTTTCATTCCAAACTTGACTAGCAGATCATTGATGTATTTTGCTTGATTAACAAAGATACCATCTGGTAGTTGTTTTACCTGCAATCCTAAAAAGAAATTCATCTCACCCATCATGGACATTTGGTATTTGTTCTTCATTAGTTCTGCAAATTTGTCACACAGATAGGGAGATTGTGATCCAAAGATTATGTCATCGACATATATCTGGACCAGCAGAATATGTTCTTTGACTTTGATGACAAACAGTGTCTTGTCAACAGAACCTCTTCTGAAGCCTGATTCCAGTAGGAATGTTGATAATGTTTCATACCACGCTCTGGGTGCCTGTTTCAACCCATAGACAGCTTTGGCTAGTCTATATACTCTCTGGTCAGGATTTTCTTCTTCAAAACCAGGTGGTTGCTCAACATACACTTCTTCTTCAAGTATGCCATTAAGGAATGCACTTTTAACATCCATCTGGTATACTTTGAATTTCTTGTATGCAGCATATGCTAAAAATAGCCTAATTGCTTCCAATCTGGCCACTGGTGCAAAGGTCTCATCAAAGTCGATACCTTCCTGTTGATTGTATCCCTTTGCGACTAGTCTAGCCTTGTTTCTAACTACTTCTCCATTCTCATCTCGTTTGTTTTTGAATACCCATTTTACACCTATCACCCCTTGATGTTTTGGTCTGTCTACCATATACCAGACTTGGTTTCTCTTGAACTCATTGAGTTCTTCTTGCATAGCTATGACCCAGTCTGCATCTCTAAGTGCTTCATAAGTGTCAGAGGGTTCAACACGTGATAGATAGCAACTGAGAAGTGCACTCTCTCCATGCATTCTTCTAGTTCTCACTCTATCTGTTGGGTTCCCAACAATCTGTTCAGAAGGATGATTTTCTTGAATCCATTTCCTTCTGCTAGATATCTCCTCTTCTGATATCTCTGGTTCTGGTTCACTTGCTGGGTCCTCAAATTCTGGATGAGAAGTTTGGAAAGGATTTTCAGTTTCTGGTTCTTCTTGATCATTATTCCAACCATTTGAATTTCTTGATTCTTCGGGTTGATCTAGTTCTGGTTCATTAGAGTTGTCTCCTCCTTCAGGCTAATTGTCTTCTGGTGTAGTTAAGGTTGTTTGTTCTGTTCCCCCTTGCTGCAAGCTTACTGTTTCAGCACTGTTGGGAACTTCAACTTCATTCTCTTCTGATGTATTCCAGATTAGGATATCTTCTAACAGAATCCCTTTTTCTTTCTGGTTCTTGTTCTGTTCTTGTGTTTGATCAACATCTAGGTCTCTATCACTAATAACAGATTCATCAAAAACAATATGAGGTGTTACTTCCACAATGTGAGTCCTCTGGTTAAAAACCCTATAAGCTTTGCTAACATCAGAATATCCTAAGAATATCCCTAGATCAGCTTTGCTATCAAAGGTTTTCAACTGAGATTTCCCATTATTGTGAATGTAACACAGACAGCCAAAAGAACGAAAATAATTAATCCTGGGTTTTCTATTGTTCCATATCTCGTAGGGTGTCTTCCCATGTCTGATGGTAACATTTGATCTGTTCTGTGTATAGCATGCTGTATAGATGGCTTCTGCCCAAAATTTCTTTGGTAATCTGGTTGCATTGAGCATTGTGCGAGCTGCTTCCTTTAACGATCTGTTTCTTCTTTCAACTACCCCATTCTGTTGAGGTGTTCTGGCTGCAGATGTCTGATGTGTAATACCCATCTGGTTGCAGTAATCCTCAACTTTCTGGTTTAGGAACTCTGTTCCACGATCTGTTCTGATAGTGGTAACAGAAACTTCCTTTTTCTTGGTAATTTTGTTGAGAAAATTTGGCAGCTTCTCCAGAGTTTCTTTCTTCTTATGCAAGAATATTACCCAAGTAAATCTTGAATAATCATCAATGATGACTAGAGTATATTTCCTACCATTTACACTTAATGGTTTAACGGGACCAAATAAGTCTAAATGTAGTAACTCTAGTATTCTGGTTGAGCTCTGGGCAGATTTTCTTGAAAAAGATGTTCTGGTTTGCTTTCCAGCTTGACATGCTTCACAGATGTGATTCTTGTCATATATTTGGTCTGGTAGGCCTTCAACTAGTTTTTCTCGTGCAATCTTATTGATTGACTTGAAATTGAGATGACTTAATCGTTTATGCCACAGCCAACTAGTTTCTGATACTGTCTTAGTGACTAGACAGGTCTCTATCTGGTTGTCCCATTGCACAATATATAATCTGTCTTGCAATTTCCCGGTAAGGAGTATCTCATCTCCTTCCTTGTTCTTAACCAAACAGTTGTTAGCATTGAAAACAATCTGATTACCATTGGTGCAGAACTGACTTACAGAAAACAGATTGTGGCTGAGACCTTCAACATATGAAACATTTGAGATAGTGGTCTTGCCAACTTTTATGTTTCCATATCCTCTGGTATATCCTTTTGAATTACATCCAAAAGTGACATGAGGTCCTGGTTTCTCTATGTAGTCTGATAGTAGGTTTTTGTCACATGTCATGTGTTTTGAACAGCCACTATCAATTATCCAGATTGATCCTTTTGCAATCTTGCTTCTTCTTGCAGCCTTCTGGTCCTGCAATTAAATAGATTTAGCTACCCTTTATTGTCTGGGTGCTTGGTTATTAGCAAAGATCCCTTTTTGAATCCAGAATAGCTTTAAATTTGGAACAGTAATGTAGCTGGTGATGATATTCCCATTCTCATCAACAATGGACTTTGAGTGAAGAACAGATGAATGGTATCTCTCTGATCCTTTGCTTTCTGCTTTCTTCTGTGATGTCCTGTTGACTTTATTTTTGGGCTGTTGTTTAGATTCAGTGTAGTTAGCAGGATGTCCTTTGATTTGATGATATTGTCTGTTACCAGCTTGTTTAACCATCATCTTCTGGGGAAGATCTTTCTTATTTTTCAAGTTTATTACTTGATCTGGTATCTGTCTTCTTTCTGGTACGAATTTCATTGGACCTGCTGCTTTTTCTGTGTGACCTGGATATCCTAATCCAGAAGTGCCTTTCTGTTGTATGTTGATGAGCAGTTTGGCACGTTCATCACTTCTGTAGATCATATCTCTGCCTTTCTTTATCTTTTCTTCAGCAATGTTATTCCTATTTATAAGATCTTTGACTTTTGAGTTCAAGGAATGAATCTCACTGTCTTTGCTCTTGATCTGTTCTTCCAGAATATTGATGTTAGCAACAAATTTAGTGTTTGCTTTACTCAATATCTCTTCAGTTTTCTTCAATCTGTCATTTTCTTCAACAACTTCTTTGAAAAGTCTCTTGATACTTGAGTAGCTCTTGAACATTTCATTAACTTCATTCCATGAATATTCATCTTGGTCTTCTATTTCCTGATCCAGGACGATATCATTTGAAGAATTAGAGTTGCAAGAGTTTACCTCTACATCATCTAGACCGTTGTCTAGTCCTGCATAGCATTCATCCCAGTCTTCTTCTTCTTTAGCCAAGAATGCTTCATCATCTTCTGTTGAACTATCAGATAGATGGCTTGAGCTGGAATCATCTTCTTCTTTTTCTTCTGCTATCATGGCTTTACGTTGAGCTTTTAGCTTTCTGTCCCTTTTAGCTCGTAGTTCTTCTCTCTGGCTTTTGGATAGATCAGGACAGTCTGTCTTGAAGTGTCCTGTTCTTCCACAACCATAGCAAGTATAGTCAGTAGGATTAGTGATTTTACCATTACCTCTACTTTCTGTTTTGTCATCAGATCGTTCTGCTTCTTTGTTCTTCTGGTATCTACTCTTGTTGTCTTTGTAGAACCTTCGATACTTTCTTGATCTGACTTCCATCTTGTCCATTCTCTTAGCAATCAGTGAGAATTCTTTCAGTAGCTTATCATATCCTCCTTCTTCTGATGTAGCAGATGATGTTGATTCATCTGTTTTGCACTTCGCTTTGAAGGCAGTCTCTTTCTCCTTCTTAGTGCTAGTTTCACTCTTCTTGCTTGAGGAGTGATCTGGTCCATGTATCCTTCTGATATCACATTCATGGACAGCCAGATGATCAAATAGTGCTTCTACAGACAGATCATTGAAATCAGCACGTAGAGGTTGCATAGCTGAATAGATTTCCCAACTTGGTGGTAAGGCTCTAAGAATCTTGAGATTCTTCTCTCTCTATGTATACTTATTCTTCTTGAAGGCAGACACTTCAAGTAATACTTCAGTGAACCTGTTCTTCATTTGTTCAATAGTTTCTCCAGGCTTCATTTTGAATTCATCGAACTTATTACATGCTAGGGATAGCTTGTTCTCGATCATAGCTTCAGATCCTAGGCTGAGATCTCTTAGTGCTTCCCACATTTCTTTGGCTGTATCAAGATCTTGGATCTTGGCCAGATGAACTCCTTTCACAGTACTGGAGATAACTCCTTTAGCAAAATCATCAAGATTTGCTTCTCTTCTTTCTTCAGAGGTATACTTTCTGGGGTCTTTCAGTACAGTTTCCTTGACTGCTCCTGTCTCAGTGATACGAGTAGTTTCTTCTGTAATAGCCAAAGGTCCTTCTTCTATCACCTTCCACATCAGGCAGTGATGAGCTTTGAGACACATCTTGATTCTGAAGCTCCATTCTCTGTAACCTTGGATGGAGAATTCTTCGCATGCCCTGATGACAGATGATTCCATAACAGATAATATGCAGATGATGAAAAGATTTTCTAGATCTATTCAAGTTGACCACGCAGGTATTAACCTTATGAAACAAAACAATGGTCAGTTTGAACCAATGCTCTGATACCACTTGTTGGTCCCGAAAGAGCAAGGTTTGGTGTATGGGGGGGGGGGGAATACACCAAATGAAAACCTTTTCAGTTTACTTGACTGTTTCAAACAGAGAGATGTGAGCTTTCTTAAATACAGATTGCTCAAGTTGATAGAACAAAGTGATTATCTAATCGTTTAGGTTCTATCCAAATAAGATCTCTCAAGTGAGATATACAAGGCAGAAAGTAAGCGTGAACTTAATTTCCAGCAATGTATTGTGTGCGGAATAATGGTGGACTTAGTCGGTGCTCTTGTTAAGAAAATCTTTTGAAAACTTAATCGAGTATTTAGAGGTTGATTAAGAATGCAGATTTGAATGAGTATGATAGATGCAGAATAAAAACAACTGAATATAAAATGCAGAATTTAAATGGCACAGTTATTTTTACGTGGTTCGGGAAACCCCCTACGTCCACGGTCTAATCCAAACTGGATTAGATATCCACTACTAGGATACTCTTCTTATTTATACTCGCTGAGAACGAGCCACAAGTTCCAATTACAAACCTTATTGAAACTTATGCACGAATAAGGGTCGTGTCCCTTTACAACTTACAGAAAACTACTGTAAACAGGTTATCTTCACGTTAATCCACTAGAAAACTACTAGCTAGTAAAGATCTCCTTCTTCTCTCGATAAGACAGACTTGAATCGAGGTGTGATTGCGATCACGAACTGTTTGAAGCTTTTGTCTGATTTGGAGATAAAATGCTTGAGAGTATTTCTGCAGTATATAGCTTGAGTATATATTCAGACTTTGAAACTTCAAACATATATAGGCTCTGAATTTGAAATTCTAGCCGTTTGTTGATTGACGTTATTTGATTTGTGGATTGTCAATCAATTATATCTCTTCTTTCCTTGTAGAGTTTGTTGATTGAATCTTCTATGATTGGTAAGCAGATCATCTATGATTGCTTTCCTTCTCCATGTCAATCAGTGATTCAATTTCCAAATCTTAAATGGAAAGTCTTTAATGCTTCATCGACAGGTTTGGTTCTGCTCTTTCTCGTTTGCTTTTAACCTTCTGGTTGTGTCCTCTCTGGTCTATTGTCTTTCTGGTTGAATATTGACTTAGACACTTTCTGGTTGAGGTACTTTCTGGTAGAGCATATGTTAACCACTTTCTGGTTGAAGTACTTTCTGGTAGAGCATATGTTAACCACTTTCTGGTTGAAGCATCTTCCATCTTTCTGGCTGAAGCTTCTCTGGTTCAATTTTCTGTTAAAGTTGACTAGCTTCATTTTCTGATTGAGACTCTCTGGTTTAGCATTCTGTCTTTGAGACTTGCTGGTTTTGAGATTCTCTGGTTTAGCCTTCTGTCTGTGACTTGCTGGTTTGAGATTCTCTGGTTTAGCCTTCTGTCAAAGACTTGCTGGTTTGAGATTCTCTGGTTTAGCCTTCTGTCAAAGACTTGCTGGTTTGAGATTCTCTGGTTTAGCCTTCTGTCAAAGACTTGCTGGTTCAGCTTTCTGTCTGAGACATATTCCATCTTTCTGGCTGAACTGGTTTCGACTATCTGGTCAATAACAATCAACAGAAATGATACAGAACATGAAGAAAGCCAAGTGTGTGTATGAGTGAACATCATCAAAACTTAGAATATATTGTGGGGTTCCCAACACCAAGATATCAACTTGTTTCCAAGAAACTGGCACGTTCCAAAAGTAGACTTTCTGTCCAGTTTGCATCCTGCATAGTCTGAGTCAGAATAGCCTGTTAGTTCAAAATTATCGTCATGTGGATACCAGAGACCAATGTGAGCTGTTCCTTTAAGATATCTAAGTATCTTTTTGGCAGCTTCCATATGTGATTCTTTGGGATTTGCTTGATATCTGGCACATACTCCAACTGCAAATGTGATATCTGGTCGACTTGCAGTAAGATACAATAATGAGCCAATAATTCCTCTGTATTGTGTTATGTTCACTGGTTTTCCTTCTGGATCTGGATCTATCTTCCCGTTGGTTTGCATTGGGATTTTAACTAATTTGCTGTCTTTCATCCCAAATTTGGTTAGCAGATCGTTGATGTATTTTGCTTGATTTACAAAGATACGATCTGGTAACTGCTTTACCTGCAAACCTAAAAAAAATTCATCTCGCCCATCATGGACATTTGATATTTATTCTTCATTAGTTCAGCAAATTTATCACATAAATAGGGAGATTGTGATCCAAAAATTATGTCATCGACATATATCTGGACCAAAAGAATATGTTCTTTGACTTTGATGACAAACAATGTCTTGTCAATAGAACCTCTTCTGAAACCTGATTCCAGCAGGAATGTTGACAACGTTTCATACCACGCTCTGGGTGCCTGTTTCAATCCATAGACAGCTTTAGCTAATCTGTATACTTTCTGGTCTGGATTTCCTTCTTCAAAATCAGGTGGTTGCTCAACATATACTTCTTCTTCAAGTATACCATTTAGGAATGCACTTTTAACATCCATCTGGTACACTTTGAATCTCTTATATGCTGCATATGCGAGGAATAGTCTGATTGCCTCCAATCTGGCAACCGGTGCAAAAGTCTCGTCAAAGTCGATACCTTCCTGTTGACTGTATCCCTTTGCAACAAGTCTAGCCTTGTTTCTGACTACTTCACCGTTCTCATCTCGTTTATTCTTGAATACCCATTTGACACCTATCACTCCCTGATGTTTTGGTCTGTCTACCATATACCAAACTTGGTTTCTCTTAAACTTGTTGAGTTCTTCTTGCATAGCAGTGACCCAGTCTGCATCTTTGAGTGCTTCATAAGTATCAGATGGTTCAACACGTGATAGATAACAACTAAGAAGTGCACTTTCTCCATGCATTCTTCTAGTTCTCACTCGATTTGCTGGGTTCCCAACAATTTGTTCAGAAGGATGATTGTCTTGTATCCATTTTCTTCTGCTGGACATCTCTTCTTCTGATATCTCAGGTTCTGGTTCAATTGTTGGGTCCTCGGATTCTGGATGAGATGTTTGAAAAGGATTTTCAACTTCTGGTTCTTCGATTTCTTGATTATTATTCCAACCATTTGTGTCTCTTGATTCTTCGGGTTGATCTTAATCTCGCTCAATATTGTCTCCTTCTTCTGGTTGATTATCTTCTGGTGGAGTTATTGATCTGTCAAGGTCCAGAATGATATGTTCTGTTCTCTCTTGCTGTGAGCTTATTGCTTCAGCGTTAGATGGAACATCAATTTCATTGTCTTCTGTTGTATTCCAGATTAGAATATCTTCTAGCAGTATTCCTTCTGTTCTCTTATCCTTGTTCTGGCCTTGTGTATGATCATCACCTAACTCTCTGTCAATGATTAAAGATTCATCAAAAATAATATAAGGTGTTACCTCCACAATATGAGTCTTCTTGTTGTAGACCCTATAAGCTTTACTAACATCAAAATATCCTAAGAATATTCCAGGGTCAGCCTTACTATCAAAGGTTTTCAACTGAGATTTCCCATTATTATAGATGTAACACAAACAACCAAAAGTACGGAAGTAATGTATCCTGGGTTTTCTGTTGTTCCAGATTTCGTATGGCTTCCCATTTCTGATGGTGACCACGGATCTGTTCTGTGTATAGCAGGCTGTATAGATGGCTTCTGCCCAGAATTTCTTTGGTAATCTGGTTGCATTAAGCATGGTGCGAGCTGCTTCTTTTAATGATCTATTCCTTCTTTCAACTACTCCATTCTGTTGAGGTGTTCTAGCTGCAAATGTCTGATGTGTGATTCCCATCCGGTTGCAGTAGTCCTCAATCTTCTGGTTTAGGAATTCTGTTCCACGATCTGTTCTGATGGTTGTAACAGAAACTTCCTTTTTCTTGGTGATTTAGTTGAGAACGTATGGCAGCTTTTCCAATGTCTCTTTCTTCTTATGTAAGAAGATTACCCATGTGAATCTTGAATAATCATCAATGATGACCAGAGTATATTTTCTACCATTTATACTTAATGGCTTGACTGGACCAAATAAGTCTAAATGTAGTAACTCTAAGATTCTGGTAGAAGACTGAACAGATTTGCTAGAAAATGATGATCTGGTTTGTTTCCCAGCTTGACATGCTTCGCAGATGTGGTTCTTGTGATATATTTGATCTGGTAATCCTTCGACTAGTTTCTCTCGTGCAATCTTATTGATTGACTTGAAGTTGAGATGACTTAGTCGTTTATGCCATAGCCAACTAGTTTCTGATACTGTCTTAGTGACCAGACATGTCTCAATCTGGTTGTTCCATTGCACAATATATAATCTATCCTGCAATTTTTCGGTAAGAAGAATCTCATCTCCTTCCTTGCTTTTCACAAAACAATTGTTAGCATCAAAAACAATTTGATTTCCATTGGCCCAGAATTGGCTTACTGAGAATAAGTTATAACTAAGACCCTCGACATACAAAACATTTGAGATGGTGGTCTTGCCAATTGTTATATTACCATAGCCTCTGGTGTAGCCTTTTGAATCATATCCAAAGGTTACTTGTGGTCCTTCCCGTTCCACATAATTTAATAGAGCGTTTTTATCACATGTCATGTGTTTTGAACATCCACTATCAAT
The DNA here is from genome assembly GCA_026898415.1 of Leonotis leonurus. Lineage (NCBI taxonomy): Eukaryota > Viridiplantae > Streptophyta > Magnoliopsida > Lamiales > Lamiaceae > Leonotis > Leonotis leonurus. The sequence goes on from JAPKLX010000780.1 coordinate 14,967, forward strand.
TATCCAGACTGTTCCTTCTGCTACTTTGCTTCTTCTTGCAGTTCTTCGATCCTGTAATTAATAAACTTTAGCTACCCTTTCAACAAATGGGTGCTTGGTTAGTAGCAAATATTCCTTTGGGAACCCAGATAAATCTAGTATCAGGAACACATATATAGCACGTAATCTTTCTTCCAGTATCATCTATTCTGGTTATGACTTTGTAGATATAAAGATGATTATCTCAATGTTGTCCCAATCTATCTTTTTCTTGTTGTTTGAGGATATCTTGAGAGGTGTCTTCTGCTTCTGATTTTTATCTGTTTTCTTATATTGAGCAGATTGACCTTCTTTCTGATGGTATATGTTGTTTCCTGTCTCCTTGATCATCAACTTTTGTGGTTGATCTCTCTTGTTCTTGAGTTCTTTAATTTGGTCTGGTATATTCTTCCTTTCAGGGACAAACTGAGTCTTGCTGGAACTTCCATTGTAACCTAGACCGGCTCTCCCTTTCTGTTGCATATCTATGATCATTTCAGCTCGTTCTTGACTCTTGTTGATTTTGCTCATGTTCTCCATGTTTTTCTTTAATTTCTCTTCCACTACATCCTTACTGTGGATTATATTTCTGCATCTTTTGTCTTGATCTGCTCTCCAAGACCATTTATTTGTGCAGAGAACTTGGTGTTTGCTTCACTTAAGAATTTTATAGTGTCATTCAGCTTGTCATTTTCCTTTATGACTTCAGAGAACAATTTCTTAATGCTGGTGTAGCTCTTGAACATCTCATTGATTTCATCCCATGTTACTTCTGGTTCATCTTCATTTTCTGAATCAGATAGATGTATTTGAAGATAGAGAGACATGTGAGTTTACCTCATTCTGGTCGAGTCCATTGTCTAGACCCATGTAGCACTCATCCCAATCTTCATCTGTTTCTCCTACATAAAATGGTTCATCATCTTCTGAAGAACTATCTGTTAGATGACTTGAGCTGCTAGTGTCTTCTTCTGCTATCATAGCTTTGCGTTGAGCTCTGAGTTTTCGATCTCTTTTAGCTCGTAGTTCTTCTCTTTGACTTTTAGATAAGTCTGGGCAATCTGTTTTGAAATGTCCTGTTCTCCCAAAACCATAACAAGTATAGTCATTAGGGTTAGTGATTTTACCATTACCTCTACTTTTTGTTTTGCCATCAGATCGTTCTTCTTCTTTGTTCTTCTGGTATCTACTTTTGTTTTCTTTGTAGAACCTTCGATATTTTCTCGATCTGATTTCCATCTTGTCCAATCTCTTGGCAATCATTGAGAATTCCTTGAGTAGTTTGTCATATCCACCTTCTTCTGGTGTAGCAGATGGTTCTGATTCATCTATTTTGCACTTCGCTTTGAAGGCAGTCTCTTTCTCCTTCTTTGATTTGTTCTCGTTCTTCTTACTGGAGGAATGATCTGGTCCATGAATCCTTCTGATGTCACATTCATGAACAACTAAATGATCAAATAGAGCTTCCACGGACAGATCGTTAAAATCAGCACGTAGTGGTTGCATTGCTGAATAAATCTCCCAGCTTGGTGGTAGTGCTCTAAGGATCTTGAGATTCTTCTCTCTCTGTGTATATTTGTTCTTATTGAAGGCAGAAACTTCAAGTAATACTTCAATGAACCTGTTCTTCATCTGCTCGATGGATTCTCCAGGTTTCATCTTGAATTCATCAAACTTGTTACATGCTAGAGATAGCTTGTTCTCAATCATTGCTTCAGAACCTAGACTGAGATCTCTCAGGGCTTCCCACATTTTTTTGGCTGTGTCAAGATCTTGGATCTTAGCCAGATGGACTCCTTTTACAGTACTGGAAATAACTCCTTTGGCAAAATCATCAAGATTTGCTTCTCTTCTTTCTTCAGAAGTGTACTTTTTGGGATCTTCTTCTGTAATGGCTAATGGCCCTTCTTCAATTACCTTCCACATCAAGCAATGATAAGCTTTGAGGCACATCTTGATTCTGAAACTCCACTCTCTGTAACCTTGGATGGAGAATTCTTCGCATGCCCTGATAACAGATGACTCCATAATGACAGATAGGATGAAGATGATGAAAAGGATTTTCTAGATCTATTCAAGTTGACCACGTAGGTATTAACCTTGTGAAACACAATAATGGTCTTATGAACCACCGCTCTGATACCACTAATTGGTCCCGAAAGAGCAAGGTTTGGTGTATGGGGGGGGGGGGAATACACCAAATACAAACTTTTGGTTTACTTGACTAATTTAATAAGAGAGATTTAAGCTTTCTGTTTTACAGATTGCTCAAGGTGTCAGACCAGATCGACTATCTAATCGATCTTGTTCTGTCCAAGCATAATCTCTCAAGTGAGTAACACAAAGCAGAGAGTAAGAGTAATCTTATTCTCCAACAGTGTATTGTGTGCGGAATAATGGTGGACTTAGTCGGTGCTCTTTGTTTAGAAAATCTTTTGAAGAACTTAACCGAATATTTAGGAGATTGATTAAGGATGCAATTTGAATGAGTATGACAGATAGTGAATTAAAAAACTGGAATATAAATGCAGAAAGTAAATAACGCAGTTATTTTACGTGGTTCGGGAAACCTCCTACGTCCACGGTCTAATCCAAACTGGATTAGTTATCCACTACTAAGATACTCTTCTTATTTATACTCACTGAGAACGAGCCACAAGTTTCAAACACAACCTAGTTGAAAACTTATGCACGAATAAGGGTCGTGTCCCTTTACAACTTACAGAAAAACTACTGTAAACAAGATCTCTTCACGTTAATCCACTAGAAAACTACTAGCTAGCAAAGATCTCCTTCTTTCTCTCTCGATAAGACAGACTTGAATCGAAGTGTGATTACGATTACGAGCGCTTCAGAACACGAACTGGTTGAAATCTTCTCTCAATAAATGCTTCGATAGTTGAGATGATTTCTGGTCAGAGTAGCTTGAAGTGATAAATAATCTTATTCGCGTGTATCTCTGCCAGTCTTTGTTCCGAGCTTTTATAGGTGTAGAATTTTGAATATTCTAACCGTTGAGTTTGATTGGTTTGGAGTAAATGTGATTTTACCAATCAAGGATAGTGAATCCCTAGATTATCTCCTTTTGCCTTCTAATGAGGTTGACAGAATCTTCCAAGTATGGTAAGTAGATCATTTGACAGATAGCTTTCCTTTTTCTGGTCTTGATTGATTCTCTTCCTTTTGTGGTACGAAGGGCTTAGTTAGACTTTGGGATTCATAGACATTTTATCTGATTTCAGCATTTTGTTGATCTGGTTGAACTTTCTGGTTGAGAGTTTCTTGGTTCAACTTTCTGTCTGAGTTGATTTGCTTCAACTTTCTGGTTGAGTTGCTGTGCTTCAACCTTCTGGTTGAGTTGACGTGCTTCAACTTTCTGGTTGAGTTGACGTGCTTCAACTTTCTGGTTGAGTTGACGTGCTTCAACTTTCTGGTTGAGTTGACGTGCTTCAACTTTCTGTATCACTCTGATCCTTAAGTATGTTAAGATTCCTGTCATATATAAACCAGATAAAAGTAATACAGAACATTAATAATCCTAAGTGTGTTTTCGAGAGAACATCATCAAAACTTAAAATTAATTTTGTGGGGTTCCCAACAAAATCCATGGTTATATGGTCCCATTTCCCTTCAGGAATTTCCAAAAGTTGCAACTTTCCATAGGGTCGCTGATGTAATGCTTTGACCTGTTGATAAGCTAAACAGCGTTCTACGAATGAAGCTATTTCTTGCTTCATTCCAACCCACACAAACTTTGGTTTGAGATCTTTTTACATTTTTTTACTTCCCTGATGAGAGGTATAAAGTGAATTATGAGCTTCATCCATAATTTCATTCTTTATTCTCTCATTATTAGGTACACATATCCTATCTCTGAACATGATTGCATTATCCTCTGCTTCATGATAATCTTGCAATTTCTCTATTCTGATTCTCCTTCGTAGTTTCTCTAATTGTTCATCTTGTCGTTGAGCTTCTACAATTTTTGTTCTTAAATCAGGTACAACAACAAGAGTTGATATAATACTCTCTGTTGTTTCAGGTGGTAACACCACTTCTATCCTCATCTTATCAAATTCTTGGAGCAATTCTTCTTCCTGAGTGAAAATAGAACTTAATGTACTTTGGCTTTTTCGACTCAATGCGTCAACCACTACATTTGCTTTTCCCGGATGGTATTTGATTTCACAATCGTAATCCTTAAAAAGTTCAAGCCATCTCCTTTGACGCATGTTCAGGTCTCTCTGCTCAAAGAAATATTTTAGGCTTTTATGATCAGAGAAAATTTTACATTTTGATCCATATAAATAATGCCTCCAAATTTTCAGAGCATGAATCACAACTGCTAATTCTAAGTCATGCGTAGGATAAGTAAGTTCATGTGGTCTCAATTGTCTTGAAGCATATGCAATCACCTTTCCTTCTTGCATGAGGACACATCCTAATCCATTTCTTGATGCATCCGTATAAAGAGTAAATTCTTTATCTGATTCTGGCACCATCAACACTGGGGCTGAAATTAATTTACTCTTTAATTCTTGAAAAATATCTTCACATTCTTTAGTCCATTGGAATTTAACTCCTTTCCGAAGTAATTGAGTCATTGGTCTCGCAATCCTAGAAAATCATTCAATGAACCTTTGATAGTATCCTGCCAGACCTAAGAAACTTTGAATCTCGTTTGGCGTTGTAGGATATTTCCATTCTTGAATCGCTTGTACTTTTGCAGGATCAACCTTTATTCCTTCTGCTGAAACTATGTGCCCCAGGAAATTTACTTCTCTCATCCAAAACTCACACTTGCTAAATTTAGCATATAACTTCTCAGCTCTCAATGTTTCTAACACAATTCTTAAATGCTCTTCATGCTCTTGTTCATTCTTTGAATACACAAGAATATCATCAATAAATACGAGCACGAATTTATCAAGATAATCATGGAAAACACGATTCATCAAGTCCATGAATACTGCTGGAGCATTTGTTAGACCAAAAGGCATCACTACAAATTCGTAGTGACCGTATTGTGTTCGAAAAACAGTCTTGGGTATATCCTCATGTTGAATTTTCAACTGATGGTAACCTGATCTCAAATCAATCTTAGAGAAAACACTAGCTTCTCTCAATTGATCGAAGAGGTCATCTATCTTAGGTAACGGATATTTATTTTTCAAGGTGAGCTTGTTTAATTCTCTATAATCTATACGCATTCTTAAGGTACCATCTTTCTTCTTAACAAATAAGACTGATGTTTCCCAAGGAGAAACACTAGGTCGAATGAACCCTAAGTCCAAAAACTCTTGTAATTGGACTTTTAATTCCTGTAATTCTTTTGGGGCCATTCGATAAGGTGCTTTTGAAATAGATGTCGCTCCAGGTTATAGATCAATTGTAAATTCCAATTGTCTATCATGAGGTAATTTGGGTAACTTTTCTGGAAATACATCTTGATATTCTCTAACTACCGGTACCTCTTCTATCTTTCTCTCTTTCTTATTATCTTCATTTAAATATACCAAATAGACACGAATCCTTATTTTTCATTAACTTGTATGCTCGTAGGTCTGAAATTATTGGTATATTTCTTTTCTTCATTTCTATACCATAGAAATAGGTAAGTTCTTTTCCTGGAGGTTGAAATAAAATCTCTCGTTGTTCGCACCTAATTATAACATGGTTCTTAATCAACCAATCCATTCCCAAGATAATATCCACATCCCACATAGGTAGCAATTTCAAGGATTTTGCTTTTAGTTCGAGAAGTCCTAACCTAAATTCTAAGTTAGGGCATATGTGAGAAACTACAGAGAATTTACCCAAGGGAGTTACTACTTTTAAACTTTGATCACTTCTTTCTATCTTAAGTTTAAAAGTATCAACACATGCTGTTGAAATGAAAGAGTGTTAAGCTCCAGTATCAAAAAGAATTTTTATAGCTACATTATTTAAAGTACCCATACCTGTAAGATTCTCAACACTTTTTCCCAATTGTTTTTGGGTTAAAGCAAATGCTCTTTGATACTGTGGTTGCTGCTGCAATAACTGAGGTGTCTGTTGTAATTGAGCTTGCGGCTGAACACCTCCACTTATAAACTTCATCTGTAGCACTTGCCTTGAAGAACCTTGCTTTCTTTCACTCCCAGACGCATTCTTCTTATTAGGGCAATTGTTGGAATAGTGACCCACCTGGCCACAAGTATAACAACTATTGCTGCCCCACTTACAAACTCCTGCGTGTGTTCTATTACATTTGGGACATAAAGGTATCCCGGTGGAACTTGGAGAAACTTGAGTCAAACTATAAGATGATGGTCGAAATTGAATTGGTGTAGTCTGACTCAACCTTTGCCATGGTTTCTTGTTTGGAAAATCTTTCATTTCCCACTTCCTTTTCCCTTTAAATTTTTGGTTTGGAAACACCGCCTTCGATGAAATTTGTGTCTGTGATGGTGTTGGAGTGGATTCCATTATCATCTTTTCGGGTTGCATCTCCAATTCCATGTCTAAAGCTCGATTTAATGTCTCAGCATACGATAAGGAGGATTGACTTGCTAAAATAACCCTTATTTCTTGACGTAACCCTGATCGAAATAATTCTGCCATATTCTCATCCGTCTCGATTTTATAAGGAGCATATCGAGCTAGGCTACAGAATTCTTGGTCATACTCAGCCACTGACTTCTTCCCTTGCTTCAAATTAGTGAACTCTGTTTCTTTCTGCTTCCGATAACTTCATGTAATATACTTAGCAAACAATTCCTCTTTGAATTGTTCCCAAGTAAAGCCTTCCAACTGTTCTTTTGTAAGAGTTTCCTGGCGCGCTTCCCACCAGAAATCGGCAAGATCCTTTAACTGAAAAGAGATACATAAAAGAAATTCTCGATCTGAATATTCCAGAAACTTAAAGATTCATTCTATAGCACGAACCCATTCTTCTGCTTCTGCAGGACTACCAGTTCCGCTAAAAGTGGGAGGGTTTTGAAGGAGAAAAAGTTCAGCAATCTTTCGGTTAGGTTGAGGAAGTACAGGTGCAGAAGAATGCTGAGGAGTGTTTTCATTTTCTTGTTCTACTTCTTCAGGTGTAAGGATACGACCTCGAGGCGGCATACTGCATTACAATTTAATAAGAACAACATATGCAGTATGTATACAATGAATTTCAAAGGAACACAGGGTTTTTCAATAACAGACCAAATTCATATATAAAAATATTTTCTCATGTTTAAACGATAGGTTCAAGTAAGGAAGTAACAAAATGTTAATATCACAAGTTTCAAGTTTGCATGTCAAAGAAGAAACTTCTTCTAAGGATTTTTGATAATAAAATTTTATTTATCAAACAATGTTTTGGTACATAGTAGGGCTCCCACTTATCTATTTCACACTATCCCATACTACATTCTATTTTACTATCTCCCTAACTATTTACATATGTACATAACTGAACTTTCCATTGTTCCTTTCTCGTAATAGAGAACTTCTCTCTATCCCTTAATCTATCATTCGTGACAATTCAACATTACTTCCATCTTGCTCCTGGTCGATGTTGATCCTACTGTTTCCGACACCAATTATTGCTTCATTAGATTTTAGCTCATCTTCATCATTCTCAAATTCTGACTCTTCTTCCATGCTGTCTGACTCTGGTGGTGGTGGTCCATAAGAACGGCTAGTAAATGAGAGTGATGGTTCTAATTCAGAGGGATCTGTAATGAAAGACATTTGGCTAATTTGGAGGGGCTGTTGCTTCGTAGTACAAATACTCGGCAAAAATTCAAGTTCATATTTAAAAGATCTCTTAACTTTCAGTGATCGAGAAAGTCCTGCTTCTGACTGTGAAGATTGAAGATTCAAATGGAAGTGGACTCTGGGGTGAAGATGAGATCTCAGATAAAAAATCATCTGGAATGGCTTGAAGTGGAATGGCTTGAAGTGGTGGTGAAGCAAAGGGTTGATCATACCAATCCAAATCAATAAGGAACATCTCGGAATCTGGATCAGAAAAGTCAGAAGCATCCTGAGAAAGGTCATCATCAAGAAGAATCGGTTGCGATTCTGAAATGATCAATTCATGATCCGAAGGAACGATAATATCATTAGACTCAACAGAAGTGGGTTCTTCAACAATTGTTTCTAGAACAATGGTTTCTTCAGCCTCTGGATGAGAATTTTCATTCCGGATACGAACATTCGATGAAATAACGAAATGTACGGCTGGAATAAACTCCTCCAAAGAAGGATAAGAACCAAGGAGTAGACTCTGAGTAACTTGATATTTTCCGATGATAACATCGATAAATCCATTAAAATCAACTGGTTCAACAAGACCCTAGTTATCAGCAATGAAATCAAGTGCACGAGACGCAGCCCATCCTTGCCAATCAATGGGTAAAATATTCACTAATTGAATTATACCATCAAACTCAGTCACTCCGAACTCTCTGACCGCCACCACATGCTCCGAAATTGCTCCAGAAACTCAATCAAATTTTGTTGTTCTCCTCTTCTAAGCTCATAGAAACTATTTGTTCTTCCCATTATTGTAGGTCTAGGCCTTGTACTCTTTCGTGGAGTAGTAACGGTTCTCACCATCCTATAAAATATAACTTATGTGTTTATACAATAAATTCTTATCTATCGTACTTACCTTCTCTTTCTGTACTTCTCAAGATTCTTCTAAACTTTTCACATAGACAAAATAACTGAACACATATTTTACATACATTCCCAAATCAAGTTCTATACATAAACACAACACTTGCATGCTAAAATTATAATTCTCAATTTATCTAAAAATGTATTCTAACTTCTTACCTGGTTGAGCTGTAGGAGATGGATTCAGAACACTGAGCTTTTACCGACTCATAGACTCAAGAAAGAGAACCGCTCTGATACCAAACTGTCACAGCCCAATTTCTTAATCATATCTTAGTTAAATAATTAGACCATGACTCGGTTAATAAAGAAACTCTTGGAAATGATATTGAATCTCTTGGATAAATTGAGTTGTGAATTTCGCAAGAATCCTTAGGGCAGTTTTGACACTCTAACTTCAAAGGACCATATCTTACTCATCTGGACTCCGATTTGTCATCTGAAGGTACCGTTAGAAAGGTATCGAGAATATCTTTAAAATGGTATTAATTTTGATAGAATTTGGATAGATAAAACGAACGAAAAAGGAATTTCAACATGCTGCCCTGTTTTTAGCGAAAATAAATTCAGACTAAGTATAAACTCGGGTTTCAATTTACAAAAAGCAAATCTCAGACAATAAGGTTAAATGGTTGAAGATGATGATTCAAAAAGGAAAATACCAACAAGGATAAGCTAGCAAAACATAATCGTACCAAACAATCAGGTTAACATCCAAAACAACAAACAAAGAACCAGAGTTCAGCATCGGAAAGAGTGGATGAGCTATATGTGTGACGACATATAACTCAGGGTTTACAAAATTCTATTTTCGAACATGGTTTTAACAAAATAACGATAAATCCCACTCAATATTTACATATCAAAAGTATGCTACATCGTTCATCTCCATTGCCATCTCCGAGCTCAACCTGCATGTTTAGAAATACATGAAGGCATGAGTACATAAAGCACTCAGTGGACACATGCCAAAAATATTTAAAACTTGCTCTTAGAGCTATATTGTTGACTTGCCAACTTTAGCATACACATGACTTTTAAGAAATAACCTGCATACGCTACTTTAAACATATATCTTTCATACTCAAAATAAAATAAAAGCTAAATATGCATGTCATGTGTCTGTAGACAATTATCTCATATCTGTAATACCATATCTACTCGCATGTGTTGAGAGGTAGGCCTCCCTCTCAAACACTCTGATCGGCCAACCCGCTCGCTGACTCACGGTCCAATGTGTACACAAACCCTTACCGGCAGCTTGTCCGGCATAAGGCCGATATCGTAATTCTCTTGTAGATAGGTAAAATGCTACATGCTCAAAACAGGCAAGTTAAACCTTTTTCAACATAACAACATATCAATACACAATTAATTCTTTAGTACGTGCATTCTTTAGTTCGAAAGCTGTTGGGAACCCTATTGTATTTTGGTTTTGATGATGACCTCTCGAAACAAAATTAGTCCTCTTGTTAGAATTTAAACTGTTCTACATGTTAATAGATCACTACGTATAAAGTGAACTCTGATAAAGAACAGATTATGAGATGACTTAACATGTAAAGGATCTATTCCTATAAGAAGTCATTTAAATAATAGTCTAGGTTGAAGACCAAATAATTTCACAAAGAGAAGAAATCGATATGCTGTAACAGACAGCGACCAGATCACCGACCAGATCGATGTTCACAACAAGACACCAGATCAATAGAGTCATCAAACCATCAGATGACATCATCCTATGTCACGCCCGCACTCCACTAAGGGTAGTAAAGTCGGGGAAACCGTGACTTTGGAAGGGAGTAAAGAATTTGGGATAGAAATGGGGTAATGGAACAAGGACGAAACTGAAACTAAACAACAATATCATAATTGGGCGAATAATTCATCGTATGATTAGCAAGAAAGAACTTGAGTCTTAAGCTCAATACATAATAACTTGTCATGAAAGAAATTCGGGTCTTAGGTTTGGTACATAATGATCTCAGACTAGCAGCGGAAAGTTACTTGGATCGCTAAAAGCTCTACATGTATGGAGACATGTAGAACCCCCAAGAGTCAATTAATAAGAGATCGACAAACGCCCGAACATAGCACTCCTCCTTCATCATCGCTCAACCTGCACATTTATAAATATATGCAGGGCTGAGTACAAATTGTACTCAGTAGACACATGCCAAAATCGCACACATACATATATAATCGTCATGCCATTGTAAGTGAAACATAGGGATTTTGTCTCTAAGGAACCTATGTTCACTAAAATCCTTTTGTGAAATCTTAAAGTTCGATCGATCTAAGTTCTTTTGTAATCTACCATATCTGTAACTTCTTCTTCTTTGTGTCGGGAAGGTGGCCACCTTCCACAAACACCTTGACCGGCCAACCCGCTCGTTGACTCACGGTCACTTTAACCGGCCAACCCGCTCGATGACTCACGGTTACTTTGTGTACACTAGTCCTAGTAGGATAGCTATCCAACTGGGACCCGAATTCGATTCTTTTAACTTCACTGAGCAGATAGGTATCATACGAAAATCATAAACATTTTATGGCAGACAATACTTAAAACATATTTTCAATTCAAAATCTCTTCGAAATAAAATAACATAAATGCATATGAGCACACATATTTTATTTTGTAGAAGAAAGCCTACACTTGATGTATAGGTTAGAAAGCCTACCTGGCTCGCTCCCTTTTCTAATTAGATTCGACCTTCTGGCTTAGTACTTCCTCCCAGCGTAACCTTAATCGAGTTTACGAGGTGAGATACTCATCTGAGTATATAAATTATTTTCTACTTTGAAAGGAAATGACATCCTTATTATTTCAAAAGTCGTTCTCAAGTCTTAACTCGAATAATATTCGAGTGCTTAAATCTTTTCTCTATAATGTTTTTCTTAGGATTTCAAGCCAAGTTATAATTTATTTAAATCCTAATTTATTTTACTCAACTAATCTAACAATATGTAATAGAATAATAAAAATTCTTACTTTATACTCTTGTATTGGACTTTAGCATTATCTAGTACTTAACCTAATCCATCAATTAATTCCAAGTGTGAGGAATTATTATCCTTGGCTAATTTGAGAGTTTATTCTTGATCTTTTAACTCGTCTATTTTACGAATTTTGGAGTTGCATTTCTAGAGGTGTCGTTTGAATGTTTCTAAATTGGGCTATGGTTTGGGAGTTTACTATACTCAAATAATTAATTATTTGGAAAGAGTAAAATAGGGATTTCTAATTTAATATCTTGATCTTTGAATCGAGCTAGTTCATAATTTAATCAATGATTAAACTAAATAAATCGAATTTTTTTTTTAAATTCGGTATTAGGATCCCTCTCGTGGACATAGTCCAAATAAATTAAGTCTTGGTCTATGAACTTAATTAATTGATCCAACAAGTATCAATTTAAAAATATATTCAAGCCCATAGCAATTAACTAATCCATTTGTAGATTTAGTTAGGTAGACCCAACATTTTAATTAGGTCCATGAACTAATTAACCTCTCACATTATAGCCCATTAGTGTTGATTTAGTATAGCCCAATTATATTTTAGGCCCAGACTAATTAATTTATCGGCCCATTTAAATAATTATTCTCGGCCCACCTTTCTACCAGTCTCGGCCCAAACAACTTGAGGGACTTAGTCCATTAAACCTATGAGTTTAGGTCCAATGGGGAAATTTCACAGCCCGTTAACCCGGCCCGTAACCCGGCCCGGGTTGTCACGCCCGCTTCCTACTAATTCTAGTAAAGACGGGAACATGACCAATGAAAGGAATAATGACATGAGAAAGAAAATAATTATTCCTTTCATAACATAAATAAGGACTAATCCCGTAAATCGGAAAGTCAGAGTCATAAGCTCGTTACATTACATAACAGAATTTAGAGTTTAGTTTCAGATCTATCACATAGAAGTCTAGCAGCGGAACTTTCAGGATCGCATAATAAAATCCTACGTGTATGAAGACACGTAGAACCCCCAAGAGTCAGCTACTATGGAGTCCGACAAAAGCACGACAAAGCACCCACGTCTTCTTCATTCATATCCTGCACGTTTAGAAATACATGCAGGGCTGAGTACAAATTGTACTCAGTAGACACGTGCCGAAATCGCACACATACATATATAACTGTCAAGCCATTCGAGTGAATCATAGGGATTTTGTCTCTAAAGCACCTATGTTCACAAAAATCATTTCTTGAGAAAGTTCTAATTTGACTGCAGTCCTAGTTCTTTGTATTCAACCGTATCTGAAGTTCTATGTGCCGGGGAAGTGGCCACTTCCCACAGACACTTGACCGGCCAACCCGCTAAGATGACTCACGGTCCATTGTGTACACTAGTTCAAGTGAGGACGCTAACCTCACTGGAACCCGAATTCGATTATCATATAACAGATAGGCATCATACATAAACTGAAAACATTTATGGCAAGACAATGCTTTTGAAAACATCTCATTTCATTTGAAAGCATACACACATATATTTTCATAGGGATAGAAAGCCTACTTGAATGGTCTTGATTGGTGTTTGCCTTGTTCTCGTAATGCGGATCCGACCTCTCGTCGAAACCTTTCATATGAATCTCGAGTGAGATATATTACTCGAGTATATCAAATAAATTCTAAGTGCAAGGGTTTACTATACCCAAGTAAATAGTTATTGGGTATATAACTAAAGATATTTCTAATTCAGTATTTCGATTCTTAACTCAGAATACCTATAAGTCTTTCGTAGGTTAAGGTAACTTAACTAATATATATCTTAGTATGATTCATAATTAAATAAATTCTTAAGATTATATTCTAGTGAACCAATTATAATGTAATTAACTAATTTAATTAATATTCTACTTCTCGGGCTTGGTCTAAATAAATAGGTAAATTCCATCTAAATGGAATTATTCATAATCCATCTACATAATTCATTTAATCCACGACATAAAATGGTTTAACCCATTTGATTAATTAAGTAGCCCAAATCTTTAAATAAATTAGTCCATCATTTACTAGGTTCAAGATTTAATTCTGGCCCAGCAACTATTAAGTTGGCCCATACCTAACTATCTCTAGATTCATACTTTAACAAATTTCTATCCCCTTCTCTCACTGTTCTTTCTCTTATTGTCTCTCTCGCACAGCTAGCTGTCCCTTCTCGCAGCAGCTAGCTGTCTCTTCTCGCTGTCTCTCCTTCGCTTTCTCCTTCGCTGTCTCTCCTTCGCTTTCTCCTTCGCTGTCTCTCCTCAGCGAGCTGTCCCTCCTCTCGCTGTCTCTTTCTCACTCTCTCTCGCTGTTCTCTCCTATTGTCTCTCTCGCACAGCTAGCTGCCTCCTCTCGCAGCAGCTGGCTGTCTCTCCTTCGCTCTCTCCTTCGCTGCCTCTCCTCAGCGAGCTGTCCCTCCTCTCGCTGTCCCTTTTTCACTGTCTCTCTTGCTGCCCTTCTCTTGCTCTTCCTCTATCTATCTCCTCTCGCAGCAGCTAGCTGCCTCCTCTCGCAGCAGCTAGCTGCCTCTTCTCTTGCTCTTTCTCTCTGTCTCTCTTTCTATTTATTTTCATTGTTTGTTTCATTTTCTATTTTACTTGGTTATAGAATGTTTATGATTCTGAGAATGTCCTTCCTTTTAAAAAGAATACCACTTGCTATCGAGCTGCCTCCCACAGATAGTACTCTTTTATCATCTACTATCTGTTCAACAACAGATGGTAAGATTTTTACCAACCACTATCTGCTTAACAGCAGTTAGTCGATCTGCTTATCAGCAATCGATCTGCGATCGATCTGCTTATCACTATCTGCTTAACAGCAGATAGTCGATCTGCTCCCGCTCCTTGCAGCAGCGGGCTGCCTCCGCTAAAACTCAGCAGCTTGATTGCTCTCCAGGTATATACCACTATCTGTTTCCACCAACAGATAGTAAACATCACTATCTGTTCTCATCAACAGATAGTATGCTCACCCATCTTCACTATCTGTTCTCGTCAACAGATAGTATCCTCACCCATCTTCACTATCTGTTCTCATTAACAGACAGATTTCTTCCAGACAGGTGGTTCACGTACCAACAGCGACCTGCTGCCCACCAGAAATACATTGTCCAATACTTCAAGCTCAACCTCAGCTCATGTGATCACCTCTCAATCATGAATTTATGGAGTCTTATGAATGTTCTAAATTTTCAGATTGGTCCCGGTTGGTGCGAGGTATATTTGGATTGGTTCAGGCTGGTTTGAGGTCGTTCGGGAAGCTCACGGCTGTACCACAGCCGTGCACTACCTCTTCCTTAGTCATTAGGTAAGTTTCTCTTAATTCTTCTTCTTTTATTATGCAGATTATAGATTAGAAATGAGTTGTATATCAATATTCACATAAGACTTAAGCGTATGCTTTTCCTATGTTAAGAATATGCTCTTCTAAATGTTCAAGCGTAGTGTCTAGATTCGGGACTTAAGCATTCTAAGTTTAGTATCAGTTCTTTGAGTTCAAAGTCTAAGCATGCCAAGTTCAATCTATAATCTGTTTTGAACGTGTAATATTCATATGTTCCTAATTCGAGCTTCAAGAGGCATGAAGGTAACTGTTAGAGCTTTAAATCCTTACCTCAAAGCTGACTCTATTCTCCTTCGCGCCGCGTCGCTGCTGTTACTTCACTTCTCTTCTGGTTTTCTTCGAGTTCCAAATTCGGCAGCGTTTTGGTATGGTGATATTTGGGTGTGGGTTGAGTTAAAATTCTTCCCCTTTATATAGAAGATTGAATCCCTAACCTTTACTAATCTTATGCGTTAATTGCTTATTCTTTTTAGGTTTGCAGGCATGGCGATTGGTGGAGACATGAAGCGTCACCGTGCAGCTAGGATTAGTAGTGAACAGTGCACACTAGTTTCTGACTTGGAGAAGATGAACAGTTGCACGCTTGTTTTGATTTATGGGTTACTGTTCATTGGCCTATTTCTATAACATTCTAATCATCATTACATCGTAGCTAGGATTAGTAGGGATTAGATTGCTTATTCCCCTACTGTGTCTACATGCTAAAGCTGTGCTTAGAATCTGAACAGTTGCACGCTTATTTCTATAACATTCTAATCATTATTACATCGGTATTTGATATATGCATCTATTTTTACGTATATCTTCATGTGTACCATATATGTTGGTGTGTCATTCTATGTATCTAATAATCATGCCACTCCAATATGTGTCATTAATCGTACTTCTTATTATAACAAATAAGTATTTGTTCTATTTTAGTACTAAAAATGGCACTAATCTTATTAGGCATTAATCACCTTTAATGAATATTCTCTTAATGTAATAAGATTAAGTGGTGCCATTAACTATTTCATTACTACAAGTGCTCGTTATTCTCTAAATATACATCAAACATTTGGTCTCGTAATTTAATCCAAGTATGCGCAATTTGAGAGATTTTAGAGCTTTAGAAAATTTATTTAGGATTTAAAAGACGGAATATTACATTCTACCCCTCTAATTAAAAATTTCGTCCCGAAATTTGCATATTCTCTTCAAATAGCTTTGGGTACTTTTCTCTCATCTTATCTTCGAGTTCCCAGGTGGCTTCTTCTTGCCCATGGTGCCTCCATAATACTTTTACTAAATTTATTGACTTGGTTCGAAGCTGTTGAACCTTCTTGTCTAAAATAGCTTCGGGTTTCTCCTCATAGCTTAAGTCAGGGTTAAGAATCATCTCTTCTTGGTGAATAACGTGTTTTGGGTCAAACACGTATTTCCTTAGTTGAGATACGTGGAAAACGTTATGTACGTTCCCAAAGCTTGGTGGTAACGCCAGTCGGTATGCTACCGACCCTATTCTTTCTAGAATTTCGTAGGGTCCTACGAAACGGGGTCTCAGCTTTCCCTTAACACCGAATCTAATGATTCCTTTAGACGGAGATACCTTCAAGAAAACTTTATCTCCCACCTCAAATTGTAGTTCAGTTCTGCGGGTGTCGGCATAGGATTTCTGTCTGTCTTGAGCCTCCTTAATTCTTCCTCGGATTTGACGAACAATTTTGATCATTTCACTGACAGAATCAGGACCCACTATTGCTCGCTCGCCGACTTCATCCCAATAAAGCGGCGATCGGCACTTCCTTCCGTACAGGGCTTCGTACGGCGCCATTTCTATTGTTGCCTGGTAGCTATTGTTGTAGGCAAATTCTATCAAGGGTAGTACTGCTTCCCAGTTCCCACCTCTGTCGAGAACCACAGTTCTTAACATATCTTCTAGGGTTTGAATCGTTCTTTCTGACTGTCCGTCAGTCTGTGGGTGGAAGGCAGTACTGAAGTTCAGTCTCGTGCCTAGTTCTTTTTGCAGGCTCATCCAAAATCTGGATGTGAACTTCGAGTCTCGATCTGAGGTGATCGATACTGGTACGCCGTGGAGACGTATAATCTCACGAACATACAGTTGGGCTAACTTATCCGATCCGTATGTGATCATTATTGGTATGAAATGAGCACATTTCGTGAGTCTGTCCACAATCACCCAGATAGAGGTGTTTCCACGCTTGGACTTAGGCAATCCAGTAACAAAATCCATAGCGATGTGCTCCCATTTCCATTCCGGGATTTCTAATGGTTGCAGTTTCCCATAGGGTCGCTGGTGTAATGCTTTGACTTGCTGACAGGCTAGACATCTTTCCACGAAGGACGCTATGTCCCGTTTCATCCTTTCCCACCAGAATTTCCCCTTTAGGTCACGGTACATCTTCGTACTCCCGGGGTGAGCGGTGTAGGGAGTGTCGTGTGCTTCACTCATGATTATCTCCTTTATTTCTGGATCATTCGGGATACATAGCCTTCCCTCAAAAGTGATGGCATTATCGGCTCCTTCTTGATAATTTGAGGTTTCGTTCTTTCTTACTTGGAGTCTGATCTTTTCTAAAGCCTCGTCTGTCCTTTGTGCCTCCAGAATCCTACTCCGTAAGTCAGGCTCGACCACTAGAGTAGCAAGGATTCCTTCTACGGTCTCAGGAGGTGGTAGGACTTGTAAGTTCATTTTGCTGAACTCCTTTATGAGTTCCGCCTCTTGAGTGAGGAGATAAGCCAGTTTTGAAGATGTTTTACGACTCAAGGCGTCGGCTACTACGTTAGCCTTACCCGGATGGTAGTTTATACCACAATCATAGTCCTTTACTAGTTCAAGCCATCTCCTCTGCCTCATGTTGAGATCCTTCTGCTCGAAGAAATATTTGAGGCTTTTATGATCTGTGAAAATTTCGCACCGAACTCCGTAGAGGTGGTGCCTCCAGATTTTCAAGGCGTGTACGACGGCAGCTAGCTCCAGATCGTGGGTAGGGTAATTGAGTTCGTGTGGCCTGAGCTGTCGGGATGCATAAGCTATCACCTTCCCGTCTTGCATCAGTACACACCCTAGTCCGATCTTGGATGCGTCGGTGTAGACTACGTACTCCTTGTGGGGTTCTGGGACTGCGAGCACAGGAGCAGTGGTCAATTTCTCCTTTAGCAGTTGGAAGCTAGCCTCGCATTCTGGCGACCACTTGAATTTGATCCCTTTCTGGAGGAGTTGAGTCATTGGTCTAGCTATTTTGGAGAATCCTTCGATGAATCTCCGATAGTACCCAGCTAACCCTAAGAAACTTCTGATTTCATTAGGAGTTGTGGGTGCTTTCCATCCTTGTACTGCTTCCACTTTAGCGGGATCTACCTTAATCCCTTCTGACGACACAATGTGTCCGAGAAAAGCTACTTCGTTGAGCCAGAACTCACATTTACTGAATTTAGCATAGAGTTTCTCACTTCTAAGGGTTTCCAAGACGATTCTCAGATGATTCTCGTGTTCGTCTCCATTCTTAGAATAGATCAGAACATCATCTATAAATACCAGGACAAATTTATCAAGGTATGGATGGAAGATGCGGTTCATCAGGTCCATGAACACGGCTGGTGCATTAGTCAATCCAAACGGCATCACTACAAACTCGTAGTGTCCATAACGGGTTCGGAACGCCGTTTTGGGAACATCTTCTGTTCGGATCCTTAGTTGGTGGTATCCCGATCTCAGATCGATCTTTGAGAAAACGCTTGCTCCTTTCAATTGGTCGAATAAGTCATCTATTCGCGGCAGTGGGTACCGGTTCTTCAAAGTCATCTTATTCAGGCCTCGGTAATCTATACACATTCTTAGGGTGCCGTCCTTCTTCTTTACGAAGAGTACTGGAGCTCCCCAAGGGGATACGCTGGGTCTGATGAAACCGAGATCTAAAAGTTCCTGGAGTTGGATCTTGAGCTCCTCCAACTCCTTCGGTGCCATCCTATAAGGTGCCTTGGAAATTGGTGCAGATCCGGGTTCTAGATCGATCGTAAATTCTAATTGTCGGTTTGGAGTTAGGCCCGGCAACTCTTCTGGAAACACGTCTGGGTATTCCCGTACGATGGGTACGTCCTCGATTTTTCGCTCTTCTTTGGCTCCTCCATTCAAAGAGACTAAGTACGCCGAGCAACCTTTCTTTACCAATTTCTCGGCTTGTATGGCTGAGATGATCGACTTCCTTCGAGTTGCGGTGATCCCATGAAAACTCGTAGGTTCCTTCCCAGGGGGTCGGAAAGATATTTGCCTCTCATGGCAAAGTGTTGGTCCCGAAAGAGCAAGGTTTGGTGTATGGGGGGGGGAATACACCAAATGCAAACTTTTCAGTTTACTTGACTAAATTAATCAGAGAGATGTAAGCTTTCTGATTTACAGATTGCTCAAAGTGATAGAGCAGATTGATTTTCAATCAATTAGACTCTATCCAGATAAATTCTCTCAAGTGAGATATACAAAGCAGAAAGCAAGTGTGAACTTGTTTTCAAACTAAGTATTGTGTGCGGAATAATGGTGGACTTTAGTCGGTGCTCTTGTTATGAAAATCTTTTGAAGACTTAATCGAATATTTAGGAAGTAGATTAAGAATGCAGATTTGAATGAGTATGATAGATGCAGAATAAAAACAACTGAATATAAAATGCAGAATTTAAATAACACAGTTATTTTTACGTGGTTCGGGAAACCCCCTACGTCCACGGTCTAATCCAAACTGGATTAGATATCCACTACTAGGATACTCTTCTTATTTAACCTCGCTGAGAACGAGCCACAAGTTTCAAGTACAAACAGGTTTTGAAACTTATGCACGAATAAGGGTCGTGTCCCTTTACAACTTACAGAAAACTACTGTAAACAGAGGCTATCTTCACGTTAATCCACTAGAAAACTACTAGCTAGTAAAGATCTCCTTCTCTCGATAAGACAGACTTGAATCGAGGTGGTTTGGTGTGATTATGATCACAAACAGATTGAAGCTTAAGTCTGGTTTGAGATAGAGTGCTTGAAAGTGTTTCTGCTGTATAGCGCTTGTGCGTGTTCTTCTGTATATTCAGACTTTAAATCTTCAAACATATATAGGCTCTGAATTTGAAATTCTAGCCGTTTGTTGATTGGCTTGATTTGATTTGTTAATTGCCAATCAATCGTATCTCTTATTTCCTTGTAGATTTGTTGAATGAATCTTTTATGAATGGTAAGCAGATCATCTGTGATTGCTTTCCTTCTTCATATCAATCAATGATTCAGTTTCTATTTCTTCGATGGAGAGTCTTTAATGCTTCATTGACAGATTTGGTTCTGCTCTTTCTGGTTTGCTTCTACCCTTCTGGTTGTATCCTTTCTGGTCTTAGTGACTTTCTGGTTGAGATGCTTTTCTGGTTGAGCATGTGTTAACCATTTTCTGTTTGAATAACTTTCTGGTAGACAATGTTTTCTGGTAGGAGTACTTTCTGTTCGAAGCATCTTCCATCTTTCTGTTTGAAGCCTTTCTGGTTTGCTTCTGTCAAAGTTGGCTAGTTTCATTTGAGACTCTCTGGTTTAAGCATTCTGTCTTGAGACTTGCTGGTTTGAGACTCTCTGGTTTGAGACTCTCTAATTTAAGACTTAGCTTTCTGCTCCAGCCTTCTGCTCCAGACTTGCTGGTTTGACTTTCTGTCAAATACAAATTCCATCTTTCTGGTTGAATTAGCTTCGACCATCTGGTTTACTGAAATCAGAAATAAGATGTACAGAACATGTATAGTTCCAAGTGTGTTTTGTAAGAGCATCATCAAAACTTAATAAATTTTTATGGGGTTCCCAACAATTTCCCCCTTTTTGATGATGTCAAAACCACACTTAGTTAAAACAATGTAACTTGTATCATGTTCTGGCAGATAGGTTATTTGTTATTTAAGATAAATAACAGTAAGCAACAGTGAGATAAGAAAAACTCTAAATTCATTGATGTGTGAATTGTTGAGTACAAAAAAATCAACAGAAGATACAAGGATTGTCTATGAAAACCATCTTGCAGCTCCACCCTTCCTCATCTTCTCCCTCTGTGCGTCAGAAACCAGCTGGATGCTTTCATATATCCCATCTCTAACTCTGGCGTAGTTAGGATCATGGTTATCTATCTTGTATCCTTTGATTTTGGCCAGCTGGTTGATGTAGTTGAGAATGTAGGTTTTGTCAGGAAGATTGCTCCCAGGTATGGTTGGGCAGATCATGTACTCTTTCTCTGGAGCTCTTATCTGAATTTTGGCCTCTTCTGCTGCTGTTCTGATTCTCTTTATGAGGTCTTGATCTCCAAAATTCTCCAGATATCGAATGAAGTCTTCATTTGGTGTCGACTCTGAGTATGTAGGCTCCTTCAAAAAAATATCTGTTCAGAATAAAGCCTTGCTTCACTTTCTCCCAGTCAATCTGGTCCTCTTCTGGAACCCATGTATCTTTGGGTGTCTCCTTTTGTAATGATAGATTCCAGGAGAAGGACTTCTTCTTCTTCTTCTTAGATTGAGTTGTTGACTGAGAGGACTGCTGCTGTGAGCGTTCAGTAGATGTAGGCGAGGAGAAAGGTGTTTGATAAGATTTCTCTTTGGCTTCCTGGGCAGCCAGCTTTCTCTCTCTCTCCACTTGATCTTTGTAAAATTGAGCTCTGAATACTGGATCACACGCTTGATCCATGCTCACTCCGAATAGCAGCAGTTCTGCTATCTGATCCCCTTCATCTATAGGCTTCTTGCCTTTGTCTTTGGGGGTTGCAGATGTAGGTTGAGCTGGTTCTGATCCTAGAAGTGTAGGGTCAGGTCTGGGAGGAGTGGTAGCTCTTGGTTGGGTTGGTGCTGGTACAGGTGCTTCTGGTGCTGGTGCTGTTGCTTCAGCAGATGCCTTGCTGCTTCCCTTTCCACCCTTTCCTCCAGAGATTTCCCCCTTTTTGACATCATCAAATAGGGTATTGATGAGTGTACGAAGGGAAACTATCTCCTCAGACATCTTGGCCATCTTTTCCTCTGCATCTTCTTTAAAGCCCAGCAGATGGTTGATTGTCTGGTCAGAGGCATCCAATTTCTTCTCCAGTCTGCTGTTCAATGTTGACAATGTTTTGTCATATGTAGCTTGAAGCTCTTCAACAGCAGTGAGACGGGTGTTCTGGTTGCTAAACTCATCAGGATTGGGATACAGCAGATCATTGAGCACATCGATCTGGTGTCTTCTCATCAACTCCACAAATTTGTCATCTTCAAATTTAGCAAATTGTGAGTGAATGGCCAGGTCAGTAGATTCTTTGAGTTGAGCAGCAAGTGCAGTGCTTTTCTGGTCAACAGCTGCAGCAATTATCTCTGTCTGTTTTGCCAAAAGGTCAGCTATTAGAGTAGTGGCCTTGTCTGCTTTTTCTTCAATGCCTGTCAGGCGCAAATGGAGCTTTTTCTGGTCAGCTTCATGGACCTCTCTGTCATCATCCATCTTTTTGTTCAGATCGTCTCTGATCTTTCTGATTTTGCCTCTGATATCTCTATCCATGTCATTGACGTAGTCCTTCTGATGTTGGTTAAAATCAGAAAGGACCTGTGTGGCTTTTTCTTGGAGGATGTTGCAGGAGTCTGTCAAACAATTTTCAACTCGAAGGGTAATAAGATTGTCGAGTTGATAGTTGTTGAAGGGTCGTGTCTCTCTTTCCAGCAACTCTTCCAGGGTGTAGTAATTCACGTGCTTCTTTAATTTCTGTGCTGCTCCCTGTGTGAAAATCTCATTGCTGGGCTCACCTCCAATGGCCTGGCCCACTGGTTCATCATCTCCGGAATCTAGGTCAATGACGGGTGTTTTCTTGGGAGACTGTCTTGTTGGTGGAGTTTTCTTGGGAGACTGACTTTCAGTAGGTGCTCCCTGTTCTGGTTGTGGTTGTTGTTGAGGTTGTGCAGAACTTGATGTGGGCATGTCAATTTTCAGTGCTTCTGCCTCCTGCTTCATGAGGACAGAGATAAGCTGGTGGTATTCTGTTCTGACTTCCTGAACAGTAGTGACTTGGAGCAGACTCAGTAGAGTGGCTTCTTCTTTCTTCAGTTCATCAATTGATTTGAGCTGAAGCAAGGCATCAAATATATAGTACTCACTGTCCTTGACCAGCAAGTAGAATTTGACTCTCCTAGCGGCTCCCAAGCTCTCTGGTAGCTTAGTGATTCCAGGAAATTCTTCCAAGACAGAATGTTCTGCCTCATTCTCCAACAGGTGGATGACATTCTCTGCTTGTTGTTTTCTCACTTCCTCCTCATCAGCAGATTCTTCCTCCTCTTCTTCACTGATTTTCTCCATTCTGCTCGGAGAAGGAGTAGCTGTTCTGGCCGGAGAAAAATCCTTCTCAGGATGGCTTGACTCGGGTTGAGCCTCTGCTGGTGCTGTCTGGGGTGCCTCTTCTTCGTGTTCTGGCAAGTCAGACTGTTCTGCAGTGGGTTCTGGTGGTGGTGATGATTCTTGAACTTTGTGAAGTCTGCGTTTCTTCTGTTTTGGCAGAGAAGCAGAGGTTTCTGTCTCAACAGAACTACCTCTCTTACGTGCTGCCTTTTCTTTCACTGTCTTCTCCTTCTTCTTCTCCACTCCTCTAGAAGGAGGCATCCAGGTGGGGTTGGAACTTCCCATTTCTAGTGCAGCAACTCGGTGCACTTCATCAGTGATTTTGTTGAAAAATTGAGGGGCAAGTCCCATGGACATCTCCAGCTGATACTGGTCCTTGGGAATAGAGTGATTGAGGTTGTACTCCTCAGCATCATCCCATACTTTTTGCTTAAAAAACTTCTCAATCATCAAACTTATCTTGGTGGAGTGCCGTAAATTCCTCCTAACTTCCACAGAAGTTCCTCTGCCCTTGCTGTCTTTGGTGTAAGTGACCAACTTGGCTTCTTTAGCCATCAGCTCAAACAGAATCCTGCTCCAGTTTACTCGAAGGTTCAGAACAATGGCAGTAAGGATTCTGAACTTCTCCGGGGTTACTTGATCATACGA
The DNA here is from genome assembly GCA_026898415.1 of Leonotis leonurus. Taxonomy (NCBI): domain Eukaryota; kingdom Viridiplantae; phylum Streptophyta; class Magnoliopsida; order Lamiales; family Lamiaceae; genus Leonotis; species Leonotis leonurus. The sequence continues at coordinate 38,989 of JAPKLX010000780.1, forward strand.
GCCACTGTGGTTAAGGAAAATCCTTTGAACCACTTCCAATAGCAACTTGAATCCCGGTTGCAGCAGAGATCTGTGAAACATCCTCCCAGTGTAGGAGATGGGTATCACCATCATAGTCTCCACAGCTTCTTGTAGTTGCTCAGAGGTGATCTCCTCCAGGGTTAATCCTTCATCTTTCAACCTGTACGCTTGGTTGATCATTTCTATCACATTGTAAGGGGTCTTGCTGGTTCTATCCCCAATAGGCATCAGGACGTTGGCTTCGAAGCTATGCTTGTCATTTTGCCATGTTAGGTAGAAGGAGGCCACTTGCTTTCCCAGAAACATCTTGGGATGTGAAGTAACGATGTTGCAGAATCCTTACATCCAAAATATCATTCACACAAATATATACATATTTATCAGTTTATATGAACAAGTATAAGAATAACACAGTGAGAATAGCAGATCATAGAGCAAAAGAAGGACACAGAATATGCAATATAATGCAGATAAAAAGAAGTTTTGATTAATCTAAAAACCTTTGCAGCGTGAAACTATAGCAAAAATTTCTTCGAGCTTTCGAAAACCATGTGTTTCAAGAACAGCATACGGTTCAGGTGAGAGAAACTTCTGAACCTCGGCTACGTGTTGCAGAAAGAGTGAAGTTTGGGGTGCCATAGTTGAACGCAAACAGTTTTGGAGAAGAGTTGCAGAGATTTGGGAAAACTTAAGTGCTTAGAATTTTGAGAAGTGCTCAGTGCGATAAAGTGAAGGTGAACAGTTAAGAAGGGATATCGCACATATATATAGCAAAATTTATTAAGCACAAAGAAAATAATAAAAATAAAAGAAAATCGAAGAGTTGAAAAGATTTCCTCCCTTTTTAGATTTTTCCCGCTTCAGGATTTGTTTTGCCACCTCTCCATGCGTGAGATGTACGCTCTAAATCCTATGGTTTATATGCGAGCGTGTCCGTATCTCTTACTTTTGGCAACTTTCCTTTTTCTGACTTTTGCAGGGATTTCCTCGATCCCAGTTCCCAAGGTTGGGCTAATCATCACAAAGATGAGAGATTTGTAGTAAATCAAGGATAAAAATATCTTTTACAGTCTGTAACCTAGGAAGATGACGTCATTTATCTCGACGCTTCAATTTCCTTAAAAGTTCCCCCTTGACTTAGCATTTAAGAAATAATTTTCACTTGGCTTTCTCGTGGATTTATAGAGAAAATTATGCCACGTGTACTTTATTTCAACTGTGCTTTCTGGTAACTATCTGGTAGCCTTCTGGTATTAGCTATCTGGTAGCCTTCTGGTATTGGCTATCTGGTAGCCTTCTGGTATTGGCTATCTGGTAGCCTTCTGGTTTTAGCTATCTGGTACCCTTCTGGTTTTGTTCATCCAGACTGAGTAGTCCAAGTTTTCCACACAACATCTTAAATCTTTCATCTGGTAATGCTTTAGTTAGGATATCAGCACGCTGGATGTCTGTATGAATCTTCTCTACCTTGATGTGCTTTCTCTCTACATGATCTCTGATAAAATGATGTCTTACATCGACATGTTTGCATCTTGTGTGGAGTACTGGATTCTGTGTTATAGCTATAGCACTTGAGCTGTCACAGAATATAGGTATCTCCTTTACATCAATCTCATAATCTCTTAATTGCTGTTTCAACCAGAGTATCTGTGCACAACAGCTTCCAGCAGCCATATATTCTGCTTCTGTGGTTGATGTAGCAACAGATGTCTGTTTCTTTGAAAACCAAGATATCAACTTGTTTCCAAGAAATTGACATGTTCCAGAGGTAGACTTTCTGTCCAGTTTGCATCCCGCATAATCTGAGTCAGAATAGCCTGTAAGCTCAAAGTTATCATCTTGTGGATACCATAGACCAATATTAGCTGTGCCTTTAAGATATCTAAGTATCTTTTTGGCAGCTTCCATATGTGATTCTTTAGGATTTGCTTGATATCTGGCGCAAACTCCAACGGCATATGTGATATCTGGACGGCTTGCTGTAAGGTATAGCAGAGAGCCAATAATTCCTCTATATTGAGTAATATTTGCTGGTTTTCCTTCTGGGTCTGGATCTATCTTTCCATTTGATTGCATTGGAATTTTTACTGTTCTGCTATCCTTCATTCCAAACTTGACTAGCAGATCGTTGATGTACTTTGCTTGATTAACAAAGATACCATCTGGTAATTGTTTTACCTGCAGTCCTAAAAAGAAATTCATCTCACCCATCATGGACATCTGGTATTTGTTCTTCATTAGTTCTGCAAATTTGTCACACAGGTAGGGAGATTGTGATCCAAAGATTATGTCATCGACATATATCTGGACCAGCAGAATATGTTCTTTGACTTTGATGACAAATAGTGTCTTGTCAACAGAACCTCTTTTAAAGCCTGATTCCAGTAAAAATGTGGATAAAGTTTCATACCACGCTCTGGGTGCTTGTTTCAAACCATAGACAGCTTTGGCTAGTCTATATACTCTCTGGTCAGGATTTTCTTCTTCAAAACCAGGTGGTTGCTCAACATACACTTCTTCTTCAAGTATTCCATTAAGGAATGCACTTTTAACATCCATTTGGTATACTTTGAATCTTTTGTATGCAGCATATGCTAGAAATAATCTGATTGCTTCCAATCTGGCCACTGGTGCAAAGGTTTCATCAAAATCGATACCTTCCTGTTGATTGTATCCCTTTGCAACAAGTCTAGCTTTGTTTCTGACTACTTCTCCATTCTCATCACGTTTGTTTTTGAATACCCATTTTACACCTATCACTCCTTGATGTTTTGGTCTGTCAACCATATACCAGACTTGGTTTCTTTTGAACTCATTGAGTTCTTCTTGCATGGCTATGACCCAGTCTGCATCTCTAAGTGCTTCATAGGTGTCAGAGGGTTCAACACGTGACAGATAACAACTGAGAAGTGCACTTTCTCCATGCATTCTTCTAGTTCTTACTCTATCTATTGGGTTCCCAACAATCTGTTCAGAAGGATGATTTTCTTGAATCCATTTCCTTCTGCTAGACATCTCCTCTTCTGATATCTCATGTTCTGGTTCATCTGTTGGGTCTTCAAATTCTGGATGAGAAGTTTGGAATGGATTTTCATCTTCTGGTTCTTCTTGATCATTATTCCAACCATTAGTATTGCTTGATTCTTCTGGTTGATCTGGTTCTGGTTCATTAAGATTATTTTCACCTTCTGGCTGATTGCTCTCTGGACTAATCTGTTCTGTTCCCCCTTGCTGTGAGCTAGCTGCTTCAGCATTGTTTGGAACTTCAACTTCATATTCTTCTGATGTATTCCAGATTAGAATATCTTCTAACAGAATCCCTTTTTCTTTCTGATTCTTGTTCTGGATTCCTTTCTGGTTTATGTTCTGGACAAATTCTTGATCAATGTCTAGCTCTCTGTCACTAATAACGGATTCATCAAAAACAATATGAGGTGTTACTTCCACAATGTGAGTCCTCTTGTTAAAAACTCTATAAGCTTTGCTAACATCAGAATATCCTAAGAATATTCCTGGATCAGCTTTGCTATCAAAAGTTTTCAACTGAGATTTCCCATTATTGTGTATGTAACACAGACAGCCAAAAGAACGAAAATAATGAATCCTGGGTTTTCTGTTGTTCCATATCTCGTATGGTGTCTTCCCATGTCTAATGGTGACAACTGATCTGTTCTGGGTGTAGCATGCTGTATAGATGGCTTCTGCCCAAAATTTCTTAGGCAGTTTGGTTGCGTTGAGCATAGTGCGAGCTGCTTCTTTTAACGATCTGTTTCTTCTTTCAACTACCCCATTCTGTTGAGGTGTTCTGGCTGCAGATGTCTGATGTGTAATTCCCATCTGGTTGCAGTAATCCTCAACTTTCTGGTTTAGAAATTCTGTTCCACGATCTGTTCTGATTGTGGTAACAGAAACTTCCTTTTTCTTGGTAATTTTGTTGAGAAAGTTTGGCAGCTTCTCCAGAGTTTCTTTCTTCTTATGCAAGAATATTACCCAAGTAAATCTTGAATAATCATCAATGATGACTAGAGTATATTTCCTACCATTTATGCTTAATGGTTTGACTGGACCAAATAAGTCTAAATGTAGTAATTCTAGTATTCTGGTTGAGCTCTGGGCAGATTTGCTCGAAAAGGATGATCTGGTCTGCTTTCCTGCTTGACATGCTTCACAAACGTGACTTTTGTCATAGACTTGTTCTGGCAATCCTTCAACTAGTTTCTCTCGTGCAATCTTATTGATTGATTTGAAGTTGAGATGGCTTAATCTTTTATGCCAAAGCCAGCTAGTTTCTGACACTGTCTTTGTGACCAGACAGGTCTCTATCTGGTTGTCCCATTGCACAATATATAATCTGTCTTGCAATTTCCCGGTAAGGAGTATCTCATCTCCTTCCTTGTTCTTAACCAGACAGTTGTTAGTGTCAAAAATAATTTGATTACCATTGGTGCAGAACTGACTTACAGAGAATAAGTTATGGCTGAGACCTTCAACATATGAAACATTTGTGATGGTGGTCTTGCCAACTTTTATGTTACCATACCCTCTGGTGTATCCTTTAGAATTGCATCCAAAAGTAACTTGGGGTCCTGGTTTCTCAATGTAGTCTGTTAGTAGATTCTTGTCACAGGTCATGTGTTTAGAACATCCACTATCAATTATCCAGATTGTTCCTTTTGCAGCTTTGCTTCTTCTTGCAGTCTTCTGGTCCTGTCATTAAAAATATTTAGCTACCCTTTATTGTCTGGGTGCTTGATTATTAGCAAAGATCCCTTTCTGAATCCAGAATAGCTTTAAATTGGGAACAGTAATATAACTAGTGATGATATTCCCATTTTCATCAACAGAGGACTTAGATTGAAGAACAGATGAGTAATATCTCTCTGATCCTTTGCTTTCTGTTTTCTTCTGTGATGTCCTGTTGACATTATTTCTGGTCTGTTGTTTGGATTCAGTATAGTAGCCAGGATGTTCTTTTGTTTGATGATACTGTCTGTTACCAGATTGTTTAACCATCATCTTCTGGGGAAGATCTTTCTTATTTTTCAAGTTTATCACTTGATCTGGTACTTGTTTCCTTTCTGGTACAAATTTTATTGGACCAGCTACTTCTTCTGAGTGACCTGGATATCCTAATCCAGCAGAGCCTTTCTGTTGTATGTTGATAAGCAGCTTGGCACGTTCATCACTCCTGTAGATCATATCTCTACCTTTCTTAATCTTCTCTTCAGCAATGTTGTTTCTGTTGATAAGATCTGTGATTTTTGAGTTCAAAGAATGAATCTCACTATCTTTATTCTTGATCTGTTCTTCCAGATCGATAGACTGAGCTGAAAACTTCGTATTTGCTTCGCTTAGGAACTTTATAGTATCATTCATCTTTTCATTCTCCTTTATAGCTTCTGAGAATAACTTCTTGATGCTTGTATAACTTTCAAACATCTCATTGATTTCTTTCCATGTAACTTCTGGTTCATCTTCATTACCTGAATCAGAATCTGAAGATTGAGAGTCATGAAAATTTACCTCATCTTGGTCGAGTCCATTGTCTAGTCCCATGTAGCATTCATCCCATTCATTGTCTGTTTCTCCAGCATAAAAGGCTTCATCATTTTCTGATGAACTGTCTGTTAAATGGCTTGAGCTGCTGGAGTCCTCTTCTGCTATCATAGCTTTACGTTGAGCTTTAAGTTTTCTGTCTCTCTTAGCTCTTAGTTCTTCTCTCTGGCTTTTGGATAGATCAGGACAGTCTGTTTTGAAATGACCTGTTCTTCCACAACCATAGCAAGTATAATCAGCAGGGTTAGTGAACTTGCTATTGCCTTTACTTTCTGTTCTGTTAACAGGTTGTTCTGTCTCTTTATTTTTCTGGTATCTATTCTTGTTGTCTTTGTAGAATCTACGATACTTTCTTGATCTGACTTCCATCTTGTCCATTCTTTTAGCAATCAAGGAAAATTCTTTGAGTAGTTTCTCATATCCTCCTTCTGCTGGTGTAGCAGATGATGTTGAATCATCTGATTTGCACTTCGCTTTGAAGGCAGTCTCTTTCTCCTTCTTTGTGTTATTTTCACTCTTCTTGCTGGAGGAGTGATCTGGTCCATGTATCCTTCTGATATCACATTCATGAACAGCCAGATGATCAAAAAGTGCTTCTACAGACAGATCGTTGAAGTCAGCACGTAGAGGTTGCA
>JAPKLX010000772.1:4198-20043 GCA_026898415.1 Leonotis leonurus
CAGCAAGTTAACTTCAACAGAAAGTTAAACCAGAGAGTCTCAAACAGAAAGTTGAAGTATATCAATTTTCACAGAAAGTTGAACCAGAAAGCTGTTCAAACCAGAAAGGTGTTCAACCAGAAAGGTGTTCAACCAGAAAGGTGTTCAACCAGAATGGTGTTCAACCAGAATGGTGTTAAAACAGAAAGGGTCAACCAGAAAGTTAACTTTGACAGAGAGTTGAAGCAGAAAGTCTCAACCAGCAAGTTAACTTTAACAGAAAGTTGAAACAGAAAGTTGTTCAAACCAGAAAGAGTTGAACCAACCAGACAGAAGTGGCAACAGATCGATAGAGCTATCTAAACCAGCAGATGACATTTGCCACGTCAGTATTAAAGCCCATCCATTGAGAATTGGAAGGAGAATCACTGATTGACATGAAGAAGGAAAGAAATCACTATCGATCTGCTTTCCATACGTAGAAGATTCAGTCAACAACTCTACAAGGAAAGAAGAGATATGGTGAATATCATTGATTGGCAATCAAGCATCAATCTCACGCCAATCAACAACGGCTAGAATTCTAAATTCAAAGCCTATATAGTTGAAGATAAAATCTGGAAAAGTTGACAGAACACCCGTGAGCTATACTGCTATTATCCTTCAAGTTTTCTGCATTCCAGACTTAGAGCTTCAACATCTTGTGATTCTACATCACACCAACCACCTCGATTCAAGTCTGTCTTGTTGAGAGAAAGAAGATCACCCTGCTAGCTAGTAGTTTTCTAGTGGTAACGTAGAGGTAATCTGTTGTAAAGGGACACGACCCTTATTTCGTGCATAAGTATCACTCTAGTTGTGATTGGTACTTGTGACTCGTTCTCCACGAGTATAAAGAAGCAGAGTATCCTAGTAGTGGATATCTAATCCGGTTTGGATTAGACCGTGGACGTAGGGGGTTTCCCGAACCACGTTAAAACAACTGTGTTCTTTACATTCTGCATCTTTATATTTCAGTTGTTTATTATTCTAACCAGCACAATCATACAATCTGCATTTGATTTAATCAATCTATTAAATACCTGATTAAGTCTTTAAAGGTTTTCATTAAAAGAGCAACCAACTCAACCCACCATATTCCGCACACGCAACACTTACTGAACTTCAAGAACACTCTTGATCTGCTTTTAAGTGTTATTCACGAGAGTATTATCTGGACAGATTGATATCGATCTGGTGATCGATCTGGTCAGTCACCTCTGGCAATCTCACAGCGAGAAAGCTTAAGCTCTCTATCTAAACTGTCAAGTAAAACTGAAAAGTTAGTATTTGGTGTATTCCCCCCCCCATACACCAAACCTTGCTCTTTCGGGACCAACAAAAGGTAAACTCAAATTTACCGGATATAAGTTAATTGAATTACATTGTTATGTAGATACAGGTGCAAGTCTCTGTATAGCTAGCAAGAACGTTATCCCCGAAGAACATTGGGTTAATAGCGAAAGATCTATAAAGGTAAAAATAGCCAATGGATCAACCATAACAATAGACAAGGTTTGCAAAAACCTAGACATAATGATTGCAGGAGAAATATTTCATATACCTACAGTCTATCAACAAGAATCAGGTATTGACTTTATTCTTGGTAATAATTTCTGTCAATTATATCAGCCCTTTGTGCAATATACTGATAGAATTATATTTACTCTTAATAATGATCCTATCATTATAAGTAAGTTAAAAATTGCCTACCAAGTAGGAAAACCCGGTTATTTAGATGCTATGAAAAAACGCTCTAAAAAACAAGCACCACCAGTGGTAAATATAAGTCCTCACAAAATTAATCTTCTTTTAGAAAGGGGGAGAGAGCTTATTAATAAGCAAAGAAAAGCTAAGAAAATGAATTTTGAAATTCAAAAGGTTTCAAAAATCGAAACACTCCTAGAAACAGTTTGTTCTGAGAATCCCTTAGATCCCTTAAAGACTAAGAAATGGATGACAGCCTCAATCAAACTAGCAGATCCTAAAGCAGTAGTCAAAGTAAAACCAATGATTTACAGCCCAGAGGATAGAAAAGAATTTGGAAAGCAAATTCAAGAACTATTAGATCTAAAATTAATTAGACCTAGTAATTCCCCACACATGGCTCCAGCCTTCATGGTTAACAATCATGGTGAGCAAAAACGTGGAAAGAAACGAATGGTAATAAACTACAAAGCAATGAATAATGCCACTATAGGAGATTCCCATAACCTCCCTAATAGAAACGAATTACTTTCGTTAATTAGAGGAAAAAAGATGTTTAGTTCTTTTGACTGTAAATCTGGATTCTGGCAAGTTTTGTTAGATGATAAGTCTAAAACTTTAACAGCTTTCACATGTCCCCAAGGACACTATGAATGGAACGTAATGCCTTTTGGTTTAAAACAGGCTCCTTCCATATTTCAACGATGGATGCAAACTGCATTCAACGATTACAGTAAGTTCTGTTGTGTTTACATTGATGATATCCTTGTATTCTCTAACAATGAACAGGAACACATGTTGCACGTTGCAGCAGTTCTTAATAAGTGTAAATCCTTTGGGATTATACTTAGTAAGAAGAAGGCCCAGTTGTTCCAAACTAAGATTGATTTCTTAGGTCTTGAAATCAACGAAGGAACGCTCACTCCTCAAGCACATATCTTAGAACATATACATAAGTTCCCAGATACACTTGAAGATAAGAAACAACTGCAGAGATTTCTAGGTATTTTGACCTATGCCTCTGATTATATTCCTAAGCTTGCAGCCATTAGAGCACCTTTGCAGGTAAAGCTTAAGAAAGAAGTTCGATGGGAATGGACGGAAAAAGATTCTGATTATATGAAGAAAATAAAAAAGAATCTAAGGAGTTTTCCAAAGCTCTATCTTCCTAACCCAGAAGACAAAATGATCATAGAGACGGATGCGTCTAATGATTATTGGGGAGGTGTCCTCAGAACCTCTATCGAAACTGAAGGTAAAATATCTGAACCGATATGCAGGTATATTTCAGGTAGTTTTAAATTAGCTGAAAAGAATTATCATTCTAATGAAAAAGAGCTCTTAGCTGTTATTAGAACAATAGAAAAATTATCAGTATATTTAACCCCGGTTAGATTTCTTGTTAGAACTGATAATAAAAATCTCACGTATTTTATTAATACTAAGATACAAGGAGATAATAAACAGGGAAGACTAGTCCGTTGGCAGCAATGGCTTTCCCATTACTCTTTTGATATTCAACATATCGATGGAATAAAGAATTCATTGGCAGATTTCTTGACAAGGGAATACTGGAATAATTAAAGATATGAATACATCTTTATCACCATCAACAGGAAAAGAGATGAAGACCAATGGTAGATTGACTCTTGTAGCAATCCTATTGGATGAATATAAAGGAGATGCCACTGCACTCCTATAAATTGAGAGCTTGAGAGATGAGAGAAATCACAAATAAATCTCCTACACCTCAATTCATATAGCATTTTCAATGCTTAGCCTTGAACAGCTTCGGCTGAAAGAAATGGTTCTTATTCAAGAACTAGAACTGGTTAGATGCCAGATCAAATTTGTAGTCTCTCTCAAAAGGGACGAACAACAAAAGGAACTTGAATCTCCTTACTCTTTTCAGAGCAAAGATTCAGCTAGTCCAGAGCAACCGGCTTCTGGTAAAGACTCACCAAATCCGGTGATGGTTGTGGGTTTACCAAAAATCCAGAATGAGGTACAGACCTCAACAACGTTGGATAAATCGTCAGATTTAAATCTGAGACCCAACGGGGGAATTCAGATCCCATCAAAGCCTGATGTCATGTCAGCAACGGAACTTCAGTTTCCACTAATATCTAAACCCTATTATGTGGTTTATAATGGTCAAAATGCAGGTATCTACGAATCATGGGATACAGCAAAGCTGGCCACAGATAAGGTTTCTGGCATTAAACATAAGAAATTCAAAAATCTTATGGAGGCTAGGACATCAGCCAACATCTACACCAAAGAAAAGATGTTGCCACCACTAACGTTGATCACCGACGATAGCATGCTACGAGCAAAGACATTCGCCGCAGCAGTCTCTTCACCTCCTTCGAAGATGAAGAGTTTGGGAAAACTTCCCATAAAAACAAGCAGCCAGTCAGAAGAAGATGATTTCCTGACGGTTCAGATCAATGACTTTGAGCACTTATATTCTTGTGCCAGAGATGCTAATGAAGCCATGTTCGCCGAAGGACATTACTTCACCACAGATAAGAAGAATGTAAGTTATTACAACTTCTGTAAAAACGCAAACCCTCAGCATGTGTTTGAAGCCTTTTGCTGCGGATTGGTAAATACTATTTATCCAAGTAGTAATTTACTAGAAATAAGGGAGTTCCCGAAGGAGTTCAGACGAGCTGTCAAGACCTTCAGGACCAAGTGTATCAAGGACACGGAAAGAGACATCTTTCTCAAAGTTCAAAGTACGATTCCAGTTTGGGAGCAGGGTGTCCAGGTCTACAGACCGCATCATATAATCCAGATGGGGATCAGCAGTGGAGAGAAATATACTCCCTCAACAAGAATGGAAGATCAGCTTGAAAGAGATGACCTCCCAAAACTTGCTCATATAGCTATGGAAAGGATGATTAAAAAAGTCATCAATTTCAATGGCAACGACAAAATCTTTGTCAATCTCCAGACGGATAGAATTTTAATGCATTCCAGCTCACTAAAAGCAATGTCTAGTGACAGTGAAACCAGCATTATTAGATTCCAAAGGAAGATATTGAATGGGTCTGTATTTGGGTCCCACAAAATGCTTATCTGCGAAGAGATAAGAAAGCAGGCAGCAAAAAAGGCAGTGCCTTACAGCTGTAAAAGATGTGATTCTGACGAGGCAAACAAAAAAGATGCCCCGACAACGTCAACATCAACCAACTCAGCATCCACCATTTAGTAAGTGGAGAAAATCGTCAGCCATGACGTAAAGCATGTGTATCTAGATCCTTCTCTTGATCTATAAAAGAGGAGTTAAGTTTCGAAGATCATCATTCACGGACTACACCAAGAAAAATTAAGAGTGTATTTGAAGGATGATGTGTGAGTAATACCCTTTCGGGGGATAGATTAGAGAAATGTAAGCAGTAATACAGGAGTAGATCCTGTATATGTATTCCAGTTTTATCAATAAAAATTTCTTTCTTTATCTATGGATTATGGGGTGTTGATATTCGGAGATGCAGCTGCTCGACCTGATACTGCAACTTGTTAGTACCGCCAGACAGAGGGTCGTTTAGGGAACACACCGCGGTGGTTATGCTAGGCAAGACTCCAAAGTATCAACAGCAATCTCCAGCAAATCCGGCGATAAGGTTAAAGTTTTATTTTAAAAGATAAAATCCCTGGATACATTGGATCTATAAATTTATTACTAATGTTTATTTTCTCGAAACCTATCTCCTACCTTTTAATCTATACTTCCAAACTAGTGATTAAATTCTATAAAAATGCTTGAAGCAAGGGAACGGACCATCATGGTCATAAAATTGGTTTACAACCATTTATGTGATAAATATTTTGATCTTTATAATGAAAATATCCCTTTTGATATTTATCTAAAACCCCGTTGGGTAAGAACCAGAGCCTTCCGGCTTAATGGTCTACAAAGTGAAATAAATATGCTTGAAAAGGCACTCTGGACACGCTCTTTAAAGCATGTCTAAAACCATGCCTGGTTTAACCCATGAACGTGAAGTAATTCACTTAATGTCATTACAGCTGTTAATTGCTGAAGCTCCTCTACCTGAGGATACTAGAACCATGTCCTTCACAAGGTTTAGAAATAAATGGCTTTCACATGTAATGAGATGTCCACTTAAGAACTTTATTGTTTTATTCAACTTGTCATTCTCTTTTATGAATTCAGAAAATAACTTCTTTATGCTTGTGTAGCTCTTGAACATCTCATTGATTTCATCCCATGAGACTTCTGGTTCATCTTCATTTCCTGAATCATACACATGTTTATTTGAAGACATAGATATATGAGAGTTTACCTCAATCTGGTCAAGCCCATTTTCTAATCCCATGTAACATTCATCCCAGTCATCTTCTATATCTTGTGCATAGAATGCCTCATCATTTTCTAAAGAGCTATCAGATAGATGATTTGAGCTTCTAGAGTCTTCTACCGCCAGCATTGCTTTGCGATGGGCTTTAAGCTTTTAGATCGTTCTGGTTCTCTGTGCTTTTGATATATACTTTTGTTATCTTTGTAGAATCTGTGATATTTTCTCGATCTGACTTCCATTTTGTCCATTCTCTTGACAATCATTGCAAACTCCTTGAGCAGTTTGTCTTAACCTCCTTCTTCTGATGCAGCAGGTATAATTGGTTCATCTGTTATACGCACTTCGCTTTGAAGGCAATTTCTTTTTCTTTCTTCAAACTGCTTTCATTCTTCTTGCTTGAGGAGTGATCTGGTCCATGAATCCTTCTGATGTCACATTCGTGTATAGCCAGATGGTCAAATAGTGCTTCAATAGATAGATCGTTGAAATCAGCATGTAGCGGTTGCATTGCAGAGTATATCTCCCAGCTTGGTGGTAATGCTCTGAGAATTTTGAGATTCTTTTCTATCTGTGTGTACTTGTTCTTGTTGAAAGCAGAGACCTCAAGTAACACTTCAATGAATATGTTCTTCATATGCTCAATGGTTTCACCAGGCTTCATCTTGAATTCATCGAACTTGTTGCATGCCAGGGACAGCTTGTTCTCTATCATAGCTTCTGAGCCTAAGCTGAGTTCTCTCAGTGCTTCCCACAATTCTTTGGTTGTATCCAGATCTTGGATCTTGGCCAGATGGACTCCTTTAACAGTTCTAGAGATAATTCCTTTGGCAAAGTCATCTAGATTTGCTTCACGCCGTTCATCTGATGTGTAGGTTCTGGGATCCTTGAGCACGATCTCTTTGACTGCACCAGTTTCTGTAATGCGAGTCTTTTCTTCTTGAATCACTAATGGTCCTTCCTCTATCACTTTCCACATCAGACAGTGATGAGCTTTTAGACATATCTTGATTCTGAAACTCCTTTCTCTGTATCCTTGGATGGAGAATTCTTCACAAGCCCTAATAACAGAATATTCCATACTGACAGATAGGATGCAAGTGAATGTAAAAGGTTTTCCTAAATCTATTCAAGTTGACCACGCAGGTTTCAACCTTGTGAAACAGAAATAATGCTCCTATGAACCACTGCTCTGATACCACTTGTTGGTCCCAAAAGAGCATGGTTTGGTGTAGGGGGGGGGGGGGAATACACCAAATACAAACTTTTCAGTTTATTTGACCAATTACTTAACTTTAACAAACCAGATCGATCTTGATCTGTCCAGGCAGATACTCTCTTGTGAATAACACTTAGTGGAATATGGTGGAATTAGTTTGTGCTCTTGTTTAGAAAACCTTTGCAAAACTGAACCGAATATTTTAGCAGGTTGATTAAGAAATGTAGTTTGAATGATTGTGTTGGTTAGCAGATAAAGAACTGAAAGTAAATGGAGAATCTAAATAACTCAATTGTTTTTACGTGATTTAGGAAACCCTCTACCTCCACGGTCCAATCCAAACTGGATTAGATATCCACTACTAGGATACTCTCTTCTTTATATTCGCTGAGAACGAGCCACAAGTTTCAAGCACAATCTGGTTGAAACTTATGCACGAATAAGGGTCGTGTCCCTTTACAACTTACAGAAAACTACTGTAACTGGATCTCTTCACGTCAATCCACTAGAAAACCACTAGCTAGTGAAGTTATCTTTCCTTCTCCTTGATAAGATAGAGTTCAATCGAGTTGGTGTGATTTCGATCACGAACGGCTTAGAGCACGATCTGGTGAGTAGAAATCTTCTCAAGTAAATGCTTCGATGAGTGATGTTGGGAACCCTACAAATAAAATTAGTTTTGATGATGTTCTCTCGAAAACACACTTAGACTTATTCATGTTATGTGTTACCTTGATCTGCTCTTATTGTAACAGAACACTAATATATAAAGTGTATCTGATAGGAGATCTGATTCCTGTTCTGTGTTCTAAATTACTTATCTTATAAAAGATTTTATCCCATATAAGTCATTCTGTCTTCTCTTAGTCAATAGGACTAGAACGTTTTACGAGACAGCAACTAGCAGAAAGCTTCATCAGAACAATTATTTGTTCTCACCAGAACACTCAACAGAATCAACTCACCTCGAAGTAAATTCATCTTCAACCAGATCGTGTTGGACCAGATCATCTTCAACCAGATCGTGTTGGACCAGATCATCTTCAACCTGATTGTGTTGGACCAGATCAACTATGACCAGATCGATGTCAACTTGTGTTCGACCAGATCGACTTCAACAGAATGGACTGGTTGAAAGAAGGAACAGATCATTGAAGGAAGCAGCTCGCACCATGCTTAATGCAATCAGATTACCGAAGAAATTTTGGGCAGAAGCCTTCTATACGGCCTGCTATACGCAGAACAGATCGGTGGTTACCCTTAGACATGGGAAGACACCATACGAAGTCTGGAACAACAAAAAGCCCATGATACAATAGTTTCGTACTTTTGGTTGTTTATGTTACATCATAATAATGGGAAATCTCAGTTGCAAACCTTTGATAGTAAAGCTGACCCTGGAATATTCTTAGGATATTCTGATGTTAGTAAAGCTTATAGGGTTTACAACAAGAAGACTCATATTGTGGAGGTAACACCTCATATTATTTTTGATGAATCTTTTATCAATTACAGAGAGATAGGTGATGAATGTACTCAAAGCCAGAACGAGGAAAAGAGAACAGAGGGAATACAGCAGAAGAGAGTGAAGTTGAAGTTCCATTCAATTCTGATACAACAAGCTCACAGCAAGGGGGAACAGAACATATCGCTCTGGATCTAGACAGATCGATGACTCCACCAGAAGGTAACCAACCAGTGGAAGGAGATAATGTTGAACAATCTCAAGATCAACCAGAAGAATCCAGAGATACAAATGATTGGAATAACAATCAAGAAATTGAAGAACCAGAAGTTGAAAATCCTTTTCAAACATCTTCAACATCACATCCAGAATTTGAGGACCCGACAAATGAACCTGAGCATGAGATATCAGAAGAAGAGATGTCCAGCAGAAGGAGATGGATACAAGACAATTATCCTCCTGAACAGATTGTTGGGAACCCATCAGATCGTGTGAGAACCAGAAGAATGCATGGAGAAAGTGCACTTCTAAGTTGCTATCTATCACGTGTTGAACCATCTGATGCGTTTGAAGCACTTAAAGATGCAGACTGGGTTATTGCTATGCAAGAAGAACTCAACGAATTTAAAAGAAACCAAGTTTGGTATATAGTGGACAGACCAAAATATTAGGGAGTGATAGGTGTCAAATGGGTATTCAAGAATAAACGAGATGAGAACGGTGAAGTAGTCAGAAACAAGGCCAGACTAGTTGCAAAAGGATACAGTCAACAAGAAGGTATTGATTTTGATGAAACCTTTGCCCCAGTTGTCAGACTAGAAGCAATCAGACTATTCCTAGCATATGCAGCATACAAGAGATTCGAAGTGTACCAGATGGATGTTAAAAGTGCATTTCTAAATGGTATACTTGAAGAAGAAGTATATGTTGAGCAACCACCTAGTTTTGAAGAAGGAAATTCAGACTAGAAAGTATACAGATTAGCTAAAGCTGTTTCTGGTTTGAAACAAGCACCCAGAGCGTGGTATGAAACGTTGTCAACATTCTTACTGGAATCAGGTTTTAGAAGAGGCTCTGTTGACAAAACACTGTTCGTAATCAAAATCAAAGAGCATATCCTTTTAGTGCAGATATATGTTGATGATATCATATTTGAATCACAATCTGCCTATCTGTGTGGCAAATTTGCTGAACTAATGAAAAACAAATATCAAATGTCCATGATGGGCGATATGAATTTCTTTCTAGGTTTGCAGGTGAAGCAGTTACCAGATGGTATCTTTGTGAATCAAGCAAAGTACATTAACGATCTGGTCACTAAATTTGGAGTTAAAGACAGTAAACCAGTCAAAATTCCAATGCAGACCAACGGGAAGATAGATCCAGATCCAGATCCAGAAGGTAAACCAGCAAATATAACGCAATACAGAGGCATTATTGGCTCGCTGCTATATCTTACTGCAAGTCGACCAGATATTACATTCACAGTTGGAGTATGTGCCAGATACCAGGACAATCCCAAAGAATCACATATGGAAGCTGTCAAAAAGATTCTTAGATATCTTAAAGGAACAGTTCACATTGGACTCTGGTATCCGTGTGACGACAACCTTGAATTAACAGGCTATTCTGATTCAGATTATGCAGGATGCAAATTGGACAGAAAGTCTACTTCTGGTACATGTCAGTTTCTCGGAAACAAATTGATATCTTTGTTCTCGAAGAAACAAACATCTGTTGCCACATCAACAACTGAAGCAGAGTACATGGCAGCTGGAAGTTGTTGTGCACAAATATTATGGTTGAAACAGCAACTAAAGGATTACGAGATCGATGTAAACGAGATACCTATATTCTGTGACAGTTCAAGTGCAATAGCGATAACACAGAATCTAGTACTCCATACAAGATGCAAGCATGTTGATGTGAGACATCACCTTATTAGAGATCATGTATAGAGGAAGCATATCCAGATAGAGAAGATTCACACAGATGTGCAACGTGCTGACATCATGACTAAAGCTCTACCAGAAGAAAGATTCAAGATGTTATGTGGAAAGTTTGGATTACTAAATCTGGATGATAGAGTGAAGTCAATATCAGACTGATGAAACCAGAACGTGTAGTAGAAAGATATAAATGGTAGCAACACGATATAAACCAGAATGTCCACCAGAATGACAAACCAGAACGTCAACCAGAATGTCAAACCAAAACGTCAACCAGAATCACAAACTAGAACGTCCACTAGAATGACAAACCAGAACATCAACCAGAATGACAAACCAGAACGTCAACCAGAATGATAAACCAGAACGTCAACTAGAATGATTTCACGTGTCAAAACTTGCCCAGATTGAAGAAATGCCACGTGGAAATTATCTTCAATAAATAATTACTGAGTCAAAGGGAATTTTTGGGGAAAATTGAAGCGTCCTAGATAGAAGACGTCACTGCCCATAATTAACCTCCTAATTACAGTCTGTAAAGTTATTTTCTAACCTAGATTTGCTAAATCTCCTATATTTGTGATGATTAGCACACCTTTGGAAACTGTGATCGAGAAAATCTCTACAAGAAAAAGGAAAAGGAAAGTTGCAGTGGATAAGAAGATATGCACACTTGCACCTACAACCCTAGGATCTAGTGCGTGCATCAAACGCAATGAAAGGCGGCAAACTGGAAAACTGAAGCGGGAAAACCTAAAAAGGGAGATTCTCATCCAACCCTTCAATTATTATCGCTTTCATCTATGTCGTTGATTGTTTTCTTATATATTTGCCCTATTCATGCACTCAACTATTCACCTACACATACATCGCACTGAGCACTACTATCTTTAAGCACCTAAGATTATTCCAGACTTGTTCTCTGCAAACTCTTTCAAAGCTTCTCTTATTTGATCATGGCACCTCAAACTTCTTTGTTCTTACAACATGTTGCTGAGGTTCAGAAGTTTCTTTCGCCTGAACCTTTCGCGGTCCTTGAAACCCATGGTTTCCAAAAACTCGAAGAGATTTTTGCCATTATCACTCGATGCAAAGGTTTTAAGTTCTTCAATTTTATGCATCTTCAACTTATTTTGTGCCTTGTATACCTTTTCTTTTTTCTTTTCTGGAAAGTGTTCTTGAGAATATAAATTGATTGTTCCTTCTTTGGAAAATCCATACTTGATAATCACTTAACTGATGAATATATATATATATGTTCTCTGTATGTTCTTGTGTTTATAGGATTCTGTAACATTGTTACTTCCCATACCAATATGTATCTGGGAAAACAAGTTGTGACCTTCTATCTGACCTGGCAAAGTGATAAAGATAGTCATGAGGCCAACGTGTTGATACGCATCGGTGACAGGACTAGTAAAACAACCTACAATGTTATCGCAATGATCAAACAGGCGTATGGATTGAAGGATGAAGGCATGACCCTAGATGAAATCACCCATGAACAACTGCAGGCGACAGTGGAAATAGTGATGGTGATACCCATCGCATATACTGGAAGAATGTTTCATCGATCCTTACTTCAACCTGGCTTCAAGCTGTTGTTCGAATTGGTTCAAAGGATATTCCTCAACCACAGTGGATCCTATGATCAAGTTACTCCAGAGAAGTTCCGAATTCTCATGGCTGTTGTACTTAATCTCAGAGTCAACTGGAGCAGAATTCTATTTGATTTGATGGCTAAAGAAGCCAAGTTGGTTACATACACCAAAGACAGCAGAGGACGCGGCGTTTCGGTGGAAGTTAGGAGGTACCTGAGGCACTCCACCAAAATCAGCCTGATGGTGGAAAAAATTTTCAAATAGCAGGTCTGGGAGGATGCTGTTGAATTCAATACCAGCCTCACCATACCTAAAGATCAACACCAAATCGAGATGTCTTTCGGACTTACTCCAGCACTTTTCAACAAAATCAAGGATGAAGTGCATCGCGTGGCACTTCTGGAGATGGGGAGTTCTAATCCTGCATGGATTCCACCTACCAAAGGTGTTGAAAAGCAGAAGGGAAAGGCACCCAAGGAAAAAGTGCAGAAAGAGAAAGCAGCTCGCAGACCAACCGCTAAACGCGGAAGTTCTGTTGACACAGAAACCTCTGCATCTCAGCCAAAACAGAAGAGACGCAGATTGAGAAAGGTTCAAGAGTTTCCACCACCAGTCGAAGAGCTTCCTGAAAACCCTCTGCTCGAACTAGAAACAACTCAAACAGAACGAGTTAGGGCAGAACAGGGTGAGGAGGTGACGCAGACTGAGACAGTACCTCTAGAAGCTCCAAAGACAGAACCTTTCTTTGCTGAACCAGAATCCAGCTTCAACCCACAACAGGAGAAAGATTCTTCTCCGGCCAGAACAACCACACCCTCACCAAACAGAATGCAGAGAATAAGTGAGGATGAAGAGGAGGCAGAATCTGCTGATGAGGAGGAAGAGAAGAAACGCTAAGAAGAGGGCGTTATTAACTTGCTGGAGAATGAAGCAGACCATTCTGTATTACAAGAGTTCCCTGGTATTCATCTTTTGCCAGAGAGTCTGGGAGGAGCCAAGCGCGTTAAATTTTACTTGCTGGTCAAGGACAGCGAGTACTACATATTTGATGCGCTGCTCCAGACCTGAACAATTGAGGAATTGAAGAAGGAAGAAGCCACTCTCCTTAGCATACTTCAAGCCACCACTGTCAGTGAAGTGCGTACAGAATACCAACAGCTCATTCTTGCTCTCATGAAGCACGAGGCAAGACTTCTGTAGATTGACCTGAAATCATTTTATACGGATAAAATGGATCTCTTTTCAAGTGTCCCAGATGGAGCAACCGAATTAGATGCCCAGATGGAGGCTCCTGTACAACCAGATCAAGAACCTCCACCACCAGTACAAGCAGCAGAGCAGCCCAAGAAGACCCCAAAGAAAATCCCTGTCATCAACCTTGACCCAGTTGATGACATTCCAGTGGGGCAGACCATTGATGGAGAGCCGAACAACGAGCTGTACACTCCTGGGGTCGCACAGAAGCTAAAGAAAAATGTCCATTTCTATGAGATGGAGGAGCTGTTGGAAAGAGAAACCAGACCATTCAATAACTATCAGATCAACAACCTGATTAATCTTCGGGTTAAAGATCATATGGCTGACACTGCAATTTGCTTCAAGAAAAAGCCACCCAGATCCTCACTGACTTTGATCAACACCAAAAAGATTATGTCAATGATAAAAAGATTGATGATGACAGAATGGCAAACAAAGCAGAACAAGGAAAACTCACTATCAGATTAGAAGGAGTAGAAGAGAAAGCACAGAAGGCAACCACACTAGTAGCTGACCTTCTGGTCAAACAGCCGGAGACCATCGAAGCTGCAGTTGCACAGAAGGCTGATCTGATTACTGCTGAGATCAAGGAAGCAACCACTCTTTCCATACATTCTCAATTCGCTGCCTTCGAAAACGAAAAATTTGTGGAATTAATGAAGCAACATCAGATGGATGTCTTGGATGATCTGCTCTATCCGAATCCTGAAGAATTTGAGCATCAAAGCACTCGGATATCTGCAGTGGAAGAGCTACAAGAAACCTATGACAGAACAATCGCCACAATGAACAGCAGACTTGAACAGAAACTGCATGCATCTGACCAGACAGTCAATCTGTTACTTGAGTTCAAGTCTGATGCTGAAGAGAAGATGGAACAGATGAAGGAGGAGATTGACTCACTTCGCACACTCATCAAGTCCCTATTTGATGATGTCGAAAAGGGGGAAACAGAAGAGGTGGGAGAAGAAACAGAAACACCAGCGGCTGTACTGGGAAAATCAGTGAAGGAGAGGCCTACTACACCACCAAGGCCAGATCCTACTATCTTTGAACCAGAACAGACTCACTCTGGTGTCCATACACAGAGGCAGCAGAGCCAATCCCAAGACAAGGGCAAAAAGCCAATAGATGAGGGAGAACAAATAGTAGAACTGCTGCTGTTTGGAGTAAATATGGAGCAAGCTTGTGATCCTGTTTTCAGAGCACAATTCTACAAAGAACAAGCAGAAAGGGAAAGGAAGATAGGCGCTCAAGAAGCAAAAGAAAAATCTTTCCAAACGACTTTCTCTTCACCATCTTCAGCAGAACGTTCACAACAGCAATCTTCTCAATCTACAACTCAGTCAAAAAAGAAGAAGAAAAAGGCTTTCTCATGGAATCTATCCCTAAAGAAGCAGACACTCACTGATGCATGGGTCCCAAGTGATGACCAGAACGACTGGGAGAAGGTCAGACAAAGATTCATTCTGAATAGATATTTTCAAAAGGAGCCAACCTATTCTGAATCGACACCAGATGAGGACTTTAATAGGTATCTGGAAAACTTCAGCGACACAACTTGATAGAAAGAATCAGAACAGCCGCATCAAATGCCAAAATCAAGATCAAAGCTCTAGAAAAAGAATACATGGTATGCCCAACGATTGCAGGCAGCAACATCCCAGACAAGACATATATTCTGAATTACATCAATCAACTGGCCAAAATTAAAGAATACAAGATCGACAATCATGATCCAAATTATACCAGAGTGAGAGATGGGATATATGAAAGCATTGAATTAGTTTCTGACGCACAAAGAGAGAAGATGAAGAAAGGAGGAGCAACCAGATGGTTCTCTTAACAGATCTTATTCTTAAACATCTGCTTCTTCTGTTTTGACTTTTATTCTTTTTGTAGTCCACTTGTACTTATCAATATATATATATCAATACATGTGGATTTTCTGAAGACAAAGTCTCATTGTCCAGAAACTTACTTTTCTGCTCTTGATTGTTATATGAACTCAAATAACAATCTGCTAACCAGATCATGTTAATAGTTTTACTTAGGTTATTTTGTAAAGTGTGGTTTCGACATCATCAAAAAGGGGGAAATTGTTGGGAACCCTACAAATAAAATTAGTTTTGATGATGTTCTCTCGAAAACACACTTAGACTTATTCATGTTCCGTGTTACCTTGATCTGCTCTTATTGTAACAGAACACTAAAATATAAAGTGTATCTGATAGGAGATCTGTTCTGTGTTCTAAATGACTTATCTTGTAAAGGATTTTATCCCGTATAAGTCATTCTGTC
>JAPKLX010000772.1:20053-45968 GCA_026898415.1 Leonotis leonurus
ACTACTAGCTAGCGAAGATCTCCTTCCTTCTTTCTCGATAAGACAGACTTGAATCGAGTTGATGTGATTTCGATCACGAACGGCTCAGAACACGATCTGGTGAGTAGAAATCTTCCCTAGTAAATACTTCGATGGATGAGATGATTTATGGGTAGAGTAACAGCTTTTTGATCGTAGATGATTTTCTTGTTTTTACTTCCAGTCTTTGTTCCAAGCTTTTATAGGTATAGAATTTTGAAATTCTAACCATTGGGCTTGATTGGTTTGAAGTAAATGTGATATACCAATCAAGGATATTAAGTCCCTAAATTATCTCCTCTTGCCTTTTGAAAAGGTTGACAGAATCTTCTAAATATGGTAAGTTGATCATTTGACAGATACTACTTTCCTTCTTCTTGTCTTGATTGATTCTCTTCCTTCGATGGTATGAATGACGTAGCACGGGTTTTGGGGTTCACCAACATTTAGTCTGACATCATCTGTTTCAACACTAAATGTCGATCTGGTCGCATCAGATTGATATCGATCTGGTCGCAGCAGATTGATATCGATCTGGTCGCAGTTGATATCGATATGGTCACAGTCGATCTGGTTGGAGACGATCTGTTCGAAGACGATCTGGTCGAACAGAAAGTATGCTTTAAAGCATGGTTGATTCTTCTGAGTGTTCTCGTAAAAAGATGATGATAAATTTGATGGATCTTCTGCTTGCTTCAGTCTGCTTTTATCGATCTGGTCCTATTGACTAAGAGAAGACAGAATGACTTCTATAGAATGAAATCCTTTACAAGTTAAGTCATTTCGTAGACAGAACTAGGATCAGTTCTCTCATCCGAAACACTTTATGTTTTAGTGTTCTGGTACACATAGAACAGATTGAGGTCTAACAGAACATGATTAAATCTAAGTGTGTTTTCAAGAGAATATCATCAAAACTAATTTATTTGCGGGGTTCCCAACATACTCGATAATAGTCACCTATATAAGTGAGAAATGGGGCCGCTTCATGTGAATAGTCACTTATGAATCCAAAGAGGGTGTCCACGGCCGAAACGGACCCAAATGTGAGAACTGACGAGGTCGAGGTGGTATTGTGTTAATACTATTGACTCGGTATACACTGAGGAATAGTTCAAGGCATCGCGTCCACTAGTCCGCTGGTATGCCCGATGGTGTTAACTATGGAAGGTTCAAAACCAAAATTTACCTTTCCAAATGCGGTATTGCCTCACGAGAATTGAGCTTTTGTCTGCATTCATGCATATGCATTTCCACTCATGTGGGGGATTGTTGGAAAAAATTGATTTTGAACTTGTAGGGTTCTTAATTAATTTGGCGATTGTGTTTAATTATTTGAGAATTAAATGGTTGATGATTATTCTACGCTTCGAGTAGATAATTGGAGTATTTCTCAAAATCGATTTTTCGATGAGTGAAAAATTATATGATAGTGTGATGAATTTTGACTTTGGGTATATATTTAATTTTTTGGACTACAAAAAAGTAGATGAGTGAAAAATTATATGATAGTGTGATGAATTTTGACTTTGGGTATATATTTAATTTTTTGGGCTACAAAAAAGTAGATGTGTTATTGTGGGTTGAGATTAAGCCCACTAAGATTTATTTAGCCCAATTTTAGGTAGCTACTTTTGTTGTTCTAATTTACACGTGTATGTGTATTGATAGAATCAAGCTTCTTGTCCAATTAATTCATGCATGCTAGTGGAGCAACCTTTGTCTTTCTATATAGCCATGCATTTATATTTTAATAATGGTTGCAAATGGAAAGTCTTGTAACAGACAAATGGTTTAATCGCCTTGGCCGACGGGTTCCCTCTTAGTGGCTATATATAGAGGAGTGCTTTTAGAGTGTTTGAATACACCAACAAATTCGTTGCTCTCATTCAAGATTATATAAGTTGCATAATTAGCTCGGTTCTTAACCTTGTCATGTTCGTCGGGGCCTTTAGAGTTTGTGGTGTTACTATTCTAAAGGACGAAATTGTTTTATTGTTTTTATTTGTAATTTCCAAAGCATTGTAATCTCTGGTTCTCGATTTAATAAAATTTCTATTTTATTATTACAAACCATAGCACACCAATCCTTAGAACAGGTTAGCATGACAAATTTATAAAGGACACAACACCTATTATAAGGTTCTATTCTATAGGAGTCACTAGATTTTGATAAGCGTTCTGATATTGAAAACAAGAGCAAACCTGGTGCTTAGCAAAACAAGAAAAGGACAAGCAGCACGCTAGAACTCGTTATTGAAAGAACACACTCTATCTGCCAAAATCAATGAATCTCTAATGAAGAAAGGAGATCAATCAAAGATTTAGTCAACTCAATCAAGAAGATTCACGATCTACTCTACAAGGCACGATAAAATTTTTGTAAAGGATATATTCAACGACAATTAAAAATTTATTGCTTAGTCAATCACGCAAACGGTCAGAATTTGAATTTTGCACATATAAAAGCTTCGAATCAAAGTATTCAGTGTAAGAGACTTCAACGATCAAGAGTTGTTACTCTGCCCAGATTTATTCACGAACAAATCTTAGAAAGTGCATACTACATTCGAAGCCACACCCGGATTATTCCAAAGTTCGTAGAGAGTTGTAATCTCGATTTAAGTTTGTCTTATTGAGAAGTTGTTAGTTAGCTTCAATCATTGTTTAGTAGATTTCTAAGCTTTGGGAGTGAAGAGTAGAAGGAGGTCACTTGTAAGTTGTAAGGGACACGACCCATAATTCATGCATGGATTTAGTCTAGTTTTTACTTTAATTCATGGCTCATTCTCAACGAGTATAAACAAGTGAGAATCCTAGTAGTGGATTTCCATTCTTGTGTGATTGGACCATGGACGTAGGGGGTTTCCCAAACCACGTAAAATTGATGGTGTCATTTAAATTCGGTATTTTATTTCCAATCATTTTGATTCACTAACCCAGCATTCTCATTATCATCATTCATCTAAGAACACTCTGCTAAAACAAAAAAGGTTTTCATTAAGAGCAACCAAATTAATCCATATCTTCTCTCTGAATCCGCACACTCAAGATTATGTTAGAGAGAAACTACTCACAAAGTTTTCTTCTCTCTGAATCCGCACACTCAAGAGATTCTCTGGACAAGATCATCTTCTCTAAAGAGAACCTGTTCTAGTCATCTCATAAGTCATTCTCTCAGCAAGAAGACTTTTACTCTTGGATAAACTTAATTCCCCCCCCCCCACCCCCTCCGGACCGAAGACACGTATTTTTTTATAAATTGGACCAACCCGAACCGAATGAAAGTCTAGAGCCGACCCCGAACCGGCCCATAACCGAGTTCCGGGTTCGGTCCTGCCCGAAAAAAATACATTTAATTTATATTTTCAGAAATAAATATATAATTAAACATGTATTAGTCTAAATTGTGTCTTATACACAATAAAAACATAAACTAATATCAATTCATAACAATCCATTAATCCAACATCAAAAATATAAACTAATATCAATTTATAACAATCCATTAAACCAACATCAAAAACATAAACTAATATCAATTCATAACAATCCATTAATCCAACATCAAAAACATAAACTAATATCAATTTATAAGTAGAAACAAATTTAAAATCTTCAAATTCAAGCCAAGCTTGTAGTGGTATCCATCATTTCCACTTGACTTTGTTGCGTTTGAGCACTCTTCTCTTGAGTTTGAGTCACACTCTCTTCACTCTTGTCATTGATGGAAAGGTTCTTCAAATCTACATAATATGATTCAAATTAAATAAACATTTAATAACACAAGAAACACATATATAGATAATAAAAAAAGTATTAAAATGATACCTTCTTCATGTCTTTGCATGTCTTCAATAGTTTCTTCAATGTTGATTTTGTCTTTCCCTTCCTTAGCCAATCTTGAGTGCAAATCACTTAAAATAATTATTTATTTCACAGTTATTAAGCTAATCTGTGTACACATAGTAACAAGTAGCAGATTCCAACTAAAAATTACGTAGAGTTGACTATGTGTTTGTTTATTGATTATTGTTTATTACAATTAGACATTCCAATGGCATTTTTAGAAATTAAGTTGTCATTTTATACTTACCTAATACCTACATGAATTAATGATGTTGCTAGATGCCAATTTAGAAATTGAAGTCTAAAGATAAACACATATATATGTATCCACTATCCATCTCAATTGCATAAACTGATGAAAGTTATGTCCCACTATTACATCATAATTTAGAAATTGAAGTTTGTGAAGATAAACACTAAACATACATATATATATAGATATATATATATATATATAATATTCAATATCCATTCCTATTGCACCACACACTGACGAAAGATACGAGAAGTGATTTGAAACTACATATTTTCAGATTTATACATTCTAAGCAATAATATTTTCAGAGAATTAGATTTACACATCCTAAAATCATATAAGTTGGAACTAGACTAGAGAAGGGAAGGGATAATTTCTCACCAAGTTGTTGTTGAGGTGTTGAGAAACTCATAACATAATAGGAAACAACAGCCCGCAGGAGGCGCCTTTGCGTGACTGCGCTGTTGTGTGAGTGTGTCAGCGCGCCGCTGCGTGGCTGCGTCGGTAGCGGGCTGGCCCGTCTGGAGGCTCAGGCGCCGCTGTGTGAGTTGGAGAAGAGGCAGTCTGTGAGAGTGAGACTAGAGAGAGATGATAGCTAGGGTTTATTTTTTTATTTTTAGTACATATATTTTTTAATGAAAAATAACATAATAATATATATTTTTATTTATACGGGTCGGTTCTGGGTCCAGCGGGTCTGAACGGGTTTGGACCCGGACCGACCCATTACACAATCGGTTTTAGAACATTGGACCAACCCGGACCGTTTCTTTATGTAGGTTGGTTCTAATCCAGACCGAACCCGCTGGTCCGGGTCGATTTAACGGATCAGGTTCGATTTTGCACACCCCTAGTATTAGAGCAGTATTTGAACCGACCATTGTTTCTCTTTCACAAGGTTAACACCTGCATGGTCCAACTTGAATAGATCTAGGAAAACCTGTTTTTCATTCATTTGCATACTATCTGCTATCATGGAAGCTTCTCTCTTATCAGCACTTGTGAAGATTTCTCCATCCAAAGTACAGAGAATGGAACTTCAGAATAAAGATGTGTCTCAAAGCTCATGATTGTCTACTATCTGCTATCATGAAAGTAATCGAAGAAGGTCCACTACCTATCTATGAAGAGAAAATCGTTGTTCAAAGGGGGACTGGACCTGATACTAGAGTTGTAACAGAACAAGTGTTAAAAGATCCCAGAAAGTTCACTGCTGAAGAACCGTGAGACTCTTTACGTGATCTCAGTCTTGGATCAGAAGAAATGATAGAGAACAAACTCTCTAATGCATGCAACAAGTTTGATGAATTCAAGATGCAACAAGGAGAAACAATCAAAGAAAATCTCAAAGTTGTACGAGCATTACCTGCAAGTTGGGAAATTTATTCTGTAGTGCATTATTCTATGAGACTCGACTTCAACAGGTGCACAACAGAAGGACTATTTGATCTACAAGATGGTAACAAATGTTATATATTAAACATATATATGGTACTAACTCTTCCTCTAGAAGGAAATCAGAACACTAAAAAGGAGATAAAAGTAATATTCAAAGAAGCAATTCCAGAAAAGGAGCAATCCAACTCAGATGAAGAAGTGTTCTCAAAAGACAAACTTCTAAAGGACTATGCCATGATTGCCAAACGTTTTAGAAACTTGAATCTAGAGCTAACAAACATAAAAGATTCTACAAGGAAAACAGAAGAAATCGATTTCAAAAGAACAGAAGCCAAGTTCGATCCGATGAGAAGAGTGAAGTAAAACCATCTGGTAGTAAATCTAATACTAACTCTTCAGAATACATTTGTTTTGATTGTGGTAGAACAGGTCCCTTCACAGCAGATTGTCTTGATCTGATGAAAAGTCAAAGAGAAGAACTAAGATCCAAAAGAGATCGAAGATTGAGAAATGAACGGAAGGCTATGTTGGTAGAAGAAGATTCGAGCTCAAGCCATCTTTCCGACAGTTCCTCGACAATGATGAAACACTCTATACTAATGAACAAGAAGAAGATTGGGATGAATGCTTCATGGGAATTGACAATGTCCTTGACCAGACTGAGGTAAATCCACATGTTTCCATGTCATCTAACAAACATATCTATGATTATTGTGATGAAGATGAACCCGAAGTATCTTGGAAAGAAATAAATCAAGTTCTGAAAGATCATGCAAAACACAAGAAAATGTTCCAAGTACTAGTCAAACAGAATAAGAAATTGGGAGACAAGGTTAAGGCTTTAGAAGAAACAAGCAGAAAAGCTTCTTATCGTGAGAAGGACATGCAGAACCGTATAAAGAGCAATGATGATGAAATATATTCTCTCAATGCCAAGATCAATGATCCGATTAAATGAAAGGATGTCTGTGAAGAAAAGCTCAGGAAGAACCAAGAACACGTGAGAGATATGAATAAAGAGAAGAAAGAAATGCTATGATTCTTATAATACATAATAAATTTGCAAAAGGTAACGGACTTGGTTACACTGGTGGCAAAGGAACTACCAAACACATGACGTGCGAAAAAATAGACAGTGGATGCTCAAAACACATGACGTACGAACAAGGCTTACTCTCAGAACACATTGAACGAGAAAGATCTCAAGGAACCTTTGGATGTAACTCAAAAGGTTATACCAGAGGATATGGTAATATTAAAATTGGCAAGACCACTATTACCAATGTATCTTATGTTGGAGGTCTAAGTCATAATTTATTCTCTGTTAGTCAGTTTTGTTCTAATGGTAATGGTATTATCATTGATACTAACAATTGGTTTGTGAAGAACAAGGAAGGAGTTTAAACTCTTCTTACCGGTAAATTATAGTATAGATCATATATTGTTCAATGAGATAATGTTATAGAAACTTGTCTTGTAACCAAGACTATCTTGGAGACAAGCAGGCTGTGACATAAAAGATTAGGTCATCTGAATTTCTAGACAATTAACAAGCTTTTACGACATAAATTAGTAGAAGGACTGCCTGATAAAGTATTTGATAAAAATCGAATCTGCGAAGCATGTCAAGCTGGGAAACAAACAAAGTCCTCTTTCTCAAGTAAGGCAGATCATTCCACTTCAAGGATACTTGAACTTCTACTCATATATTTGTTTGGAGTTGTAACTCCATAAATTATCAACGACAATGGAAACCTTGGAGAAACTACCGGATCTTCTAAACAAGATCACTCACCAAAAGTAGTGATACGATCCTCGATGGTATTGAGAATCAAACGACGCAAAGGGAAGATTGAAAAAGAAAACTTGAACCAATGAAAATATCAAAACTTCTGAATCTAACCCTAGAAGTGATATAGATCAGTATGTCGTCTATACCCCAACGAAATAGTAGATGCAGCAACTCGGGGATGATGAATGACACACAACGAGGGATGGTTATCTCGTTGATACGCCGGATAATGAACTCGTCTTGGAAAAACCAAGAGGAACTCGAAAACTCACAAGAGTTCATAAACTCACGAATTTGATTAAGGAGAAAAGTCTAATTTTGTCCAACACATAAGAAGCCTATTTATAGGCGGAAACTAACTCCTAACACAAAGACTTAACCCTAGGAGGAAATAAATCAGAAAAGGCCCAAACTATAATGGTAACAAAGCCCATGTCTACAAGGGACTAAAACCCATGAAGTTAAAAGAACATAAAGAAATAGTAAACATGGCCCAACATGTCCCGAAAATAAAATCTAATTAATTAACTTCAAGCTCCAGCCCATTCGCCACATTAAGGTTGATTATTCATGTGTTGCTCGGTCCAATTTCTCCAATGGGCATCTTGGACAATTCTTGCTTTCATGCTTCTTAGATTAAGCCCATTAAGCTCTTCTTGAATTTCTTAGCTCGAGCTCTTGTAACCAGCCTAACAGGAACATGCACCGGGTCTAGAATCAACGAACCTTGGGTTGCATCAAGGAGACTACCATTATATCCTTATCGTGGAACTGAATTCTTAAACCAAAAGATTGAGGAATACTGCAAGCAAGAAAACCTCACGATAATGGAGTGGTTGAAAGGTAAAATAGATCACTCAAAGAAGCAGCATGCACCATGCTCAACGAAACAAACCTGCCAAAGAAATTTTGGGCATAAGCAATAAACACAACATACTACACCTAGAACAAATCCGTAGTTATTCGTCGACATGGGAAAACTCCATATGAACTATGGACTAATAGGAAGCCTCGACTCAAGTATTTTAGAGCTT
The DNA here is from genome assembly GCA_026898415.1 of Leonotis leonurus. NCBI lineage: Eukaryota > Viridiplantae > Streptophyta > Magnoliopsida > Lamiales > Lamiaceae > Leonotis > Leonotis leonurus. The sequence continues at coordinate 28,401 of JAPKLX010000772.1, forward strand.
TTGGTTGTACATGTTACATACACAACAATGGGAATTCTCAATCAAAAACATTTGATAGCAAAGCTGACCCATGAATATTCTTATGATATTCTGAAATAAACAAAGTCTATCGAGTGTACAACAAAAAGACCCTTATTGTGGAAGTAACACCTCATATTGTTTTTGATGAAACTATTCTTGAGTACATGGACTCAGCATAAGATCATGATCAACACCAAAACAAGAAGTCAAGCTTAATGAGTTCTAGTGATCAACTATTTGAAGACATTCTTTGCTGGAGTAACAAAGAAGAAGATGCAAACGAAGAAGAACAACATGTTGTTGAGAGAATCTCACAGCAAGGGGGAACAAATCAAGGGGGAACCTGGAGTTCAAGAGAAGGCTCCTCTATCCTCGAAACCCTAGAACCCTCTGAACCTACTAAACCAAAACAACAAGAAATCTCGAATGAGATTGATAGTAACCCTTCTAATCTCAATCTAGATATTAATACGGATGATGATAACCCATTCTCTATTCATCCTATAGTACATCCAGAATTTGAAAATCCCGAAGATGACCTAGAACCTGATGTATCAGAAAAGAAGATGACCAAACGAAAACGGATTGAAGATCACCCTCCAAAACTCATTGTTGGGAACCCATTAGATCGCGTTTGGACTAGAAGAATGCATGGAGAAAGCGCTTTACTAAGCTGTTACTTATCTCATGTTGAAATAGTTGACGCCTATGAGGTACTACAAGATGCAGATTGGATCACATACATGCAAGAAGAAATAAATAAATTCAAGAGAAATGAAGTATGATACTTGGTGGATCGACATAAACATCAAGGAGTCATATGAGTCAAATGGATATTGAAGACAAAAAGGATGAAAATGGAGAAGTTGTCAGAAATAAGACTAGATAAGTAGTCATGGGATAGAGTCAACAATAAGGGATACTTTTTGATGAAACCTTCACACCAGTTGCTTGGTTGGAAGCCATAAGACTGTTTTCAGCATATGCAGCACACAAACGGTTCAAAGTCTACCAAATGGACGTAAAATGTATTTTCCTCAATGGAATCTTGGAAGAAAAAGTATATGCAGAACAACCACCTGGATTTGAAGGAGGAGATGCAAATAAGAAAGTCTATAGACTAGAAAAAACTGTATATGGCAAGCTCCAAGAGCTTGGTATGAGACTCTATCAACGTTTCTTCTTGAATCGAGTTTCAGAAGAGGTTCAGTCGACAAGATGCTCTTTATCATGAAAGTTAAAGAATATATCATTTTTCTTCAAATATACGTTGATGATATTATATATGGTTCTCAATCTGCTAATTTATGTGATAAATTTTCTAATCTTATGAAAAATAAAAATCTAATGTCTATGATAGGCGAGATGAATTTCTTTCTAGGGTTGCAGGTTAAACAGCTATCTTATGGAATCTTTATAAATGCAAAGTACATTCAAGACTTTATTACAAAATTTGAAGTTAAAGATATCAAGCTTGTTAAGATACCCTTCCAGACCAGCGGGAGAATTGATCCTGATCCAGAAGGTAAATCTGCGAATGTCACTCAATATAGAGTAATTACCAATTCTCTACTTTATCTAACTGCAAGCAGACTTGACATCACTTTTGCAGTTGGTGTATGCACAATATATCAGGCGAATCTCACATGGAAGAAGCAAAGAAGATACAGAGATATCTCAAAGGCACAACAAATATTGGAATATGGTATCCATATGTTGATAATTTTGAACTAACGGGTTATTCAGATTCTTTTATGCAGGTTGTAAGCTAGACGTAAAATGAACTTCACGAACCTGCCAGTTTCTTGGAAACAAACTAGTCTCATGGTTCTCAAAGAAGAAAACCTCCATAGCCACATCGACAACAGAAGCGGAATACATGACTACTGTAAGCTGTCGCGCCCAAATCTTATGGCTGAAACAACAACTCAAGGACTATGAAGTCTATGTAATATTCTATGATAGCTACAGTGCCATAGTCATTACACAGTTACCGGTTATTCATACCAGATGCAAAGATGTTGATGTGCGAACATCATTTTATTCAAGACCATGTTGAAAGGAAAAATATTCAAATTGAGAAGATACACACAGATGTTCAACGAGCAGACATCCTCACTTGATCCTTACTAGAAGAAAGGTTCAAGAATTTATATGGGAGATTGGGCTTATTAAGTCTTGAGGTTTAGAGAACCTGATCAAGAACATTTACGAAGTAGAACATCTGAACAACAATCTATAAAGGAGAATATATCATCATACAGGTCGTGATAATCAGATTGACAGTTAACTGAGTATGGGAGTTATGAAGATTTGATCACATTTCAGTTCATGAGGAACAAATAGTCAGCAAACAACTTAAAGAAGAAGTGAAGACCAGATCATCTGGTGTTAACACCTCTCATAATTTTTGGACAAGATTGATCATGCCACGTGGAAATTAATTTTCCAAAATAGATTGCTTAGTCAAGGGGGAACTCAGAAATTAGTATCGATTTCTAATCTAAACACCACCCTACTCTTAGTCTATAAAGTTATTTTCTGACATAGATTTTCTAAATTTTCCATATTTGTGATGATTTGTACAGGTTTTGGTAGTTGTGATCGAAGAAAATCATTACCAAAATAGAAGAAGGAAAGTTGCAGTGGTTAGAAGGATTGACACGCTCCACATTCCAACCTTAGGATCTAGCGCATGTATCAGACGCAGAGAAAGGCGACAAAAAGGAAAGCTGAAGCAGGAAAACCAAAAAAGGGAGACTTTCATCATAACCCTTAAAATTTTATCTCTTTCTCTTTCATCTTAGCCATCTATTTATTTCTTATATATATGAGTACTTGCTCATAAATGTTCATCTTACACTTCGTTTCACCGAGCACTCTTAAACTTCTATGCACATAGGCATTTTCAGTCTTCAAATTTCTTTCGAACAATCTTCCAAACTTCAAACTTTACGAATATGGCACCACAATCTTCATTATTTCTTGAGCATGTTGCCGAAGTTCAAAAATATCTTTCACCGGAGCCATTTCCTGTTTATGAGACACATGGATTTCAAAAATTGGAAGAAGCATTTTTAGTTGTCAAGAAATGCAGAGGTTCTTGAAGTCTATCAGCGTTTATATTTCGCATTTATATGTGTTAATGGAACCTGCTAAGCATGTTTTAAGTTAAAGGTTTCCTAACTTCTCGTAACTATTATATTGTGTCTATACTTATGATTTCTAGGGATATACTTATGTTTTGAGGATTATGCTTTAATGTTTTCAACAATTATGTTGTTATTTATCTTAGTGTTCTTCGTGTTCATGTCTAAAATCTGAGATATACTATATGTCTTGCTATTGGGAACTGTGGTTACATGTTAGTCACGGCTGAATACTGCTATTAGGATTCCACAACATAATCACCTCCTACCCGGCTATGTATCTGGCCAAGCAAGCAACCACTTTCTATTTCACCATGACATGATGAGAAGGATGGAAATGAAGCTAATGTTCTAATCCATTAGAGACAGAACTAGCAAAACCACCTACGATGTGATGGCGATGATAAATCAAGCATATCATATGAAGGACGAAGGGATAGAATTGTCAAAAATCACCACTGAACAATTGCAAGAAACTGTGGAGAAGGTGATGGTTATTCCCATTCAATACACTGGGAGGATGTTTCAGAGATCCTTGCTACAACTAGGGTACAAACTAGTGTTTGATTTCGTTCAACGCATTATTATGACGCACAGTGGGTCCTACGACCAAGTCACCCAAGAGAAGTTCAGAATCATGACTGTTGTGGTTCTAAATCTCGAAGTCAACTGGAGCAGAATACTGTTTGACTTGCTAGGGAAGGAAGCCAGACTGTTGAAGTGGATGAAAGATGCTAAGGGTAACGCCTGTCTGTGGAAGTGAAGAGAAATTTGAGACACTCCACCAAGATAAGCTTTATGGTGGAGAAGTTCTTCAAACAAGTTTGTTAAAATGCTGTGGAATTCAACACAAGGCTGACAATACTTAAAGCCCAGCACCAGATTGAGATGTCTTTGGGGATAACACTTGCCTTGCTAAACAAAGTGTCAGATGATGTGCATCTTGAAGCACTATTGGACATTGGGTATTCAAATCCTACTTGGATGCCACCATCCAAAAGAGAAAAGAAGAAGAAAGAGAAGGCACCTAAAGAGAAGGTGCAGAAGGAGAAAGTACAGAGGAAGCCACTTGCCAAGAGGGCAAGCTTTGTTGACACTGATACATCAACAACCCATCAATCAAAGCAAAAGAGGAGAAGAATCAAGAAAGTTCAACCTGATTCTCCAGCACCAACAGGAGATTCACAACAAGAGACAGCTACTCATCAACCAGATAAAGATATCCAACAATCACAACCGGAGAGAGAAATTCCACAACCAGAGGAAACAGCTCAACTAGCAACAAATATTCCTCAATATGTGGAGCTAGAGTCTACTTTTGACCCTAACCAGGCCAAGAACTTCTCTCCTACGAGGACAACAACTCCCTCACCAGATCACATGCAAAAGATCAGTGAGGAAGGAGGAGAAGAAGAAGAGATTGATGAGGAGATGGAAAATAAGAGACAAGCAGAGGAGGTCATTCATTTGTTGGAAAATGAGGAAGACCATTCTGTTCTCAGTAATTTTCCAGGTATTCACCTACTGCGTGAGAGCTATGGAGCAGCTCGAAGGGTGAAATTTTATCTGCTAATCAAAGACAGTGAGTACTATGTGTTTGATGCACTACTGCAGACCAGATCGATTGAGTAACTGAAGGTGGAAGAGGCCACTTTGTTGAGCCTTCTTCAAGTAAATAATGTTGGAGAGATAAGGGCAAAATATCACCAGCTGATTCTAGCCATTGTAAAGCATGAAGCAAGACTTCTGAAGATCGACTTGAAACCATACACGAGTGTTACTGGGTCAGATGATGAAGCTGACCAGGATGTGCAAATGGGTGGTCAAGGAGATGACCAAACAGATTGTAATACCCCGAAATACTGTAGCCATAATTAAAACGTGATTAAACCTTAATTAAGGCTATGCATCCTTAAGAGAATATTTTTATGAGATTAAGAAGAGTTTGAAGAATCTATTATACGATTTAGAAGAGAGAATTACGAATATTCGTTAAGAAAGAAAATGGAATTTAATAATTCCATATTAGAGATAAAAGAAAGGGGTTGAGATAGAATAAACTCAGACGATGCATACCCCTCAGAAGAGAAATTTTTTATCTATTATATAATATAGAAAAATGGATTTAGAAATTTCATTAAGCTAGAAAACAGGCAAATTAGAGAATAAAAATTTATTATTACCATTTCGGTAATAATTAAATAAGTTTTCGATTAAAATTCGGATTGAGAATCCGACAGTTGTAGTAGAACCTACAAATTATGCTCAATTTTCTAAGATATATAGAAGAGATTATTATAAAGACTTTGTTAGAAAATATGGTTTTTAGAGGGAATTTATTTAATTAAATTTGTTCGGTATCTTAAAACTCGCATAAATTGTTCAAATGAACTCGGAATCACGAACGGTCTGAACCGGTGGATTCCTTGTGTCGAGATGAGTAATCCAGTATTAATATCTCGGAACCCAAAAACGGATGTTCTAGAAGGTTCTAGAAACCCCTAGAGTGATGTAGAATTATGTATTTAATTATTTAATTAACCAATTACATGAAATTACTTAAGAGATAAGAAATTGTCCTAATATTTATCATCTTCTACCTCCCTTCACCCCCTCATTTTCGAAAATTGCTCTTCCACCATAGACAAAAATTTCTTCTTCCATAATGAAGCTTCTAAGCTAGGTTTTGAATCCAAAATTTGAAGAAAAAGTGTCTTTGAGGTACTATCTTCTATCTTTACCTCTTTAATTTATAGAAATTGAAGAAAGTTTGCATTTTCATCTATGATAAATTATGCTTTATGATTCATGAAGATATGATGTTAATTTCCATATATGTGATATGAAATGAGTAGAGAATCATGATTGAAGTAAGAATTTGAAAAGAATTATAAGATATGAAGAGTAATTAGATTTGCCCTAAATCTTCACCATAAACCCTAATTTGATTTTGAAGAATATGCATGAATTTGCTTGAATTGGATATGAATAAGTATCATTAGACATCACTAAGCATGATTAGAGCAAGAAATTAGATCAAAAATCAATTTTCTAATTTTCTTCTTAAGGACCGAAAATTGCCCTTAAGTGTTCTATAAGATTTTGATTTTATTTGTGTAATTTGAGATCATAATTGGAATCAATGGTATGAATAAAGCTTAGAATAATTAATTGGGAATTTTTCATGCACTAGAATGAGATTTTCAAAAATTTAAGAATGTATGAAGTTCATGGTTTATATATATGTTGATGGTAAATTGCTTAAGTGATGATGAATAGAAACTAATTAGATGATAATAAGCATAGATAAACTAAGAATTTGAAGATAGAATTACCACTTCATGGAGATTCATAAAATGCTTGGAGAAGGGGATGATCCAAAGGTACATGTAGAGGGTTTAATGGTTTGATCTAATACCATAGATATGATGAGGGAAGAATATGAAGTATAATGTGGAACTATGAGATTAAATTAGCCAAGTATGTAAAAGTTGGAAATTGTTAGTTTAGTAAGTAAAGAAGTGAAGTGATGATATAAGTAAGATAAATAATGAATGAGAGGTTAAATTTGAAGGATGCAATAACCGAATAAGTTATAAGCATGCGAAATGATAATCGAAGTAGATTATAAGAAGAATGAGAATTAAGTATGAGAAACTAATTAACTTTGAATCATTATAGAAAGAAGAGGTAGATGAGATCGAGGGGATAAAAGTGGAAGGAAAAGAGAGGATCTAGAAGACGAGGATAGATGGTGGTTATGAGCAAATTAGTTCCTTAGCTCTAAGGAACATCCAGGTGGGCTTTCTAACTAAAAGTTATGCACGTGCTAAAGATTTATTTATGCATTATGTTTTATGTTAAAGAAGTTGACTTGCCTGTTTTTAAGCATGTTGCATATTGCCTATCTACGAGAGAATTACGATATCGGCCCTATGCCGGACGAGCTGCCGGTAAGGGTTTGTGTACACATTTGTGATCGTGAGCCGGTGAGCGGATCGGCCGGTCATAGTGTTTGAGAGGGAGGCCTACCTCTCAACACAAGAAGTGCGTAGATATGGTATTACAGATTTCAGATTTATGTCTGCAGACACATTTCATGCATGCTCAGTTACATTATTTTCAGAAAAGAAAGATTTGGCAAGTCAATATTTTAGCTCTATGAGCAAGATTTTAAATGTTTTGGCATGTGTCCACTGAGTGCTTTATGTACTCACGCCCTGCATGTTTTCTTAACGTGCAGGTTGAGCTGGAGATGGCGATGGATTCGAACACTGTAGTTGTTTTGTATGCGAACCATTCAGTGAAATATAGATTGTCTTATTGTTCATGTTAGTTGTTTGTATGTTGAGTTATATGTCGTCATACATGTAGCTCAACTCATGATTCCGTTGCGATCCTATGTTTGTTGTCATTTGACGTCTGGCACCTATGTATTGGTTTAGTCTTTGGTATCCATGGTTTCACTTTCCTTTGTGAGTTATCATGTTCTATCTCTATCTCTTGGTTGCTTGAGTTGGTATTTTGATGTGTTGAAACTCCAAGTTCAAAAATTTAGTAAACTTTGATTTTGCAAGAAACAGGGCATCCTCTGTTTTTCCCATTTCTGCACGTTTCACTGGTCCGTTTTTTCTGAAATTGGTGTCATTTGAAAGATCTTTTCGATAGCTTTCCAACGCCTCTTTCGGATCTTAATTCGGAGTTCGTATGAGAAAGTTATGGGCTTTCGAAGTCGACGTGTCGGCCCTGCCCTGTTTTACGCGAGAACTTATATGAGTTTCTTTGCAACCAAACATCATTTGCTAGAGTTATTTCTAAGTTAAGTGAGTCATGGTCTAATCTCTTGACTAAGAAAGGGTTAAGAAATTGGGCTGTGACACAGATAGACCCAACACATCTGGTGCAGTAGACCAGCCCAAGTCAACAGCAACATCAACACCATCTGTTGACCAGACAGAGAAACCTAAGAAGTAGAAGAAGAAAACACTTGTCATTAATTTAGATCCAATTGATGAGGAGCCAGCAGGGCAAGTAATTGGAGGAGAGGCCACCAATGAGATATATACTCCAGGGGCCACTGCAAGGTTGAAGAAACATTTCACTGAACTAGAGGAGATCCTTGAAAGAGAACAAAAATCATTCAACAATTTGCAAGTGGATAATCTCATTACCATCCGTGTAGCACTTGCAACATCATCCAAGAGAAGTCCGCACAAGTCCTCATTGATATTAATCAGCATCAAAAGGACTATGTAAATGACATGGACAAAGACTTGCGCAGAAAGCTCAGTGACAAGGTCAGGGAGCTAAACAAGAAGATGGATGTTGACAGAGAAGTAGCTGAAGCAGCTCGAGAGAAATCAGATCAGAAGTTGGAGACTATAGAGAAGAAGGTCCAGACCATTCATACTCTGGTTACTGACCTAGCAGCCAAAGAGAAAGATCTGATTGATGTTGCCGTTAAAGCTCAATCTGTATCTATTGCAGCTGAATTCAAGGAGACTACTACAGCAGAGATTCACACACAACTTGCTACTTTCGAGAGGGAGAGAGGTTCATGGAGATAATGAAAAGCAATTAGATCAATGTTCTCAATAATCTGCTTTATCCAACTCCTGAAGAATACGAACATCATAACACCAGGCTTACCAATGTGGAAGAACTTCAAAGTACATATGACACGACTCTTACCACAATGAATAGCAGACTGGAAAAGAAGATAGGAGATGCAGACCAAAACATCACTTTCCTGCTTAACTTCAAAGCAGATGCCGAGCAGAAGCTCAAGGAGATGAAGGCAGAGATTGATTCCCTTCGCACACTCATCAAGACCACTTTTGCTTATGTCGAAAAGGGGGAAAGATCTGGGAAAGGAGGTAAAGGTGGAGCAGGAAGAGGAGACTTTGGAGGAGCAGATGAGAGTGTACCAGACAAAGGTCCAGATGGAGATGCTGGAGGGGCAGGATCAGATGAACCTGCAGGAGCAAATCAATCTCGACAACCATTTATGGAGAGATCATACACTCCCCCTTGGGCTGATCCGAATGTAGAGCCATCAAATCAACCACAACAGCAAGCAACTGATTACAGATGATGAGGGTGCCAGAGTTGCCGAGCTCTTACTATTTGGAGTGAGCAGAGAACAAGTTGTTGATCCTGTGTTTATAGCACAATTTTACAAAGAGCAAGTTGAGAGAGAGAGGAGAGTATCAGAGCAAGAGGCAAGAGAGAAGACATCTCAGAAACCATTCTCTCCACCCAGATCAGAACAATCTGCTCAGTCTACACCTTAGTCCAAGAAAAAGAAGCCATTTAGTGCTTGAAATCTCTCATTGCAGAAGAAGACACACAAGGACAATCGGGTACTAGATGTAGAAGGGAAAGACTGGAAATCATTAAAGCAAGGCTTCATAATGAACAGATACTTTCAGGAGGGGCCTACTTATTCTGAATCAACACCTGAGGAAGACTTCCACAGATATATGGAAAATTTTATGGATAAAGAATTGGTTCAAAAGATTAGATCGGCTGCCGAGAAGGCTAAAGTCCAGATTCAGGCACCCGCAAGGGAGTTCATGGTATGTCCAATGATTCCTGGAAGCAATATACCTGACAAGACCTAAATTTCCAACTATATCAACCAGATAGCCAAGATCAAAGGCTACAAGATAGACAATCATGATCCAAATTATGCAAGAGTGCAATATGGGATTTACGAGAGTGTAAAGCTAAACTCCAATGCTCAGAGAGAGAAGATGAAGAAGGGAGGAACTGGCAGATGGTTCACTTAGAATTTCTCTTATTTTAATTGTCTTTTGTTTTTGATTGGCTTTGGACTATTCATGTAACTCGCTTGATCTTATTTGATATACATAATATGTGGGTTACCTGATGACAACTACTCATTGTCCAAAACCAGATTAATGTTTTATGTTCGTTATAATTAATAACGACTCCTTAACCTTTCTGGTAAATTCAAACCAGATCAAACTTTATTGTTTTACTAGAGTTATTGTAAAGTGTGGTTTTGACATCATCAAAAAGGGGGGAATTGTTGGGAACCTTTCAAAAAATCTAGTTTTGATGATGTCCTTTTGAAACACACTTAGATTTATTTATGTTTGATAGGCCTTAACCTGTTCTACATGTAACAGATCACTATCCTATAAAGTGAATCTAATAGAGAACAAGTCTATAGACCAGGTTAGATGCTGACATAGAATGTAAATGACTATATCCTATAGAAGTCATCTGGTTAGCTGATGTTCTATTCGAATAAAAGCAGACCAGCAGAAGCATACAAGATTGATGGAGAGATTATTCACAATGATTGCAACCATATTTTGGAACAGTTTGGAGCAGATTGATGTGAACAAGATTGACGTTAATCTGTTGGACCAGATCTGCAATGAGAAGTGAGCTAGCCAGGAGCAGATCAACTAGTCATCTGGCATACGGATAAAATTGTCTAGATGTACTTAGAAGAATCCCACTCAGATTGCCACATCAGCAGATCTCACGGTGATGGAAAGTATATTAATTAGAGATCAAGAATGGAAGGACGATCAATCAATAGCATGAAGAAGGAAAGATAATCAATCATTATCTGCTTTCCATATATCAAGGATTCGGTCAAACTTTCACAAGGCAAGAGAAGACATTCTGGGATTCATATCTCTTGATTTGCAATCATCATTTATTTCAAGCCAATCAAGCCCAACGGTTAGAATTTCATTCTACACATATAATAGCTTGGAACCAAGTCTAGAAGAATACGATGCACAACTGACGATCAAACACAAGTTTTTGCAAGCTATTACTCCGCCTAGAAATCAACTCAATCTTTGAAGCATTCAACGAGGAGATTTCTACATTCCAAACCAAGCTCTAAGTCATTCGTGATCGAAATCACACCACTCGATTTAAGTTTGTCTTATCGAGAAGAAGAAGGAAGATAACTTCGCTAGCTAGTAGTTTTCTAGTGGATTAATGTGAAGGTACCGTGTAGCGGTTTTTACTACAAGTTGTAAAGGGACACGACACTTATTCGTGCATAAGTTTCAATCAAGTTGTGAATGGAACATGTGGCTCGTTCTCAGCGAGTATAAAGAAGAGAGTATCCTAGTAGTGGATATCCGATCCAGTTTGGATTGGACTGTGGACGTAGGGGGTTTCCCGAACCAAGTAAAAACAACTGTGTTATTTACTTTATGCATCTTTATTTTCAGTTGTTTTATTCACTAACCAGCACAAGTATTCAATCTACATTCTTAATCAATTGGTAATCTGCTCGACTAAGTTTTTCTAAAAGTTTTCTAATAAAGAGCACAGACTAAGTCCACCATTTTCTGCACACAACACTCTGTTCGATAATAAGATCACTCTTGTTATCTACTAAGTGTTTATCACGAGAGAGATTTTACTTGGACAGATTAGCTATCGATCTGGTCAGTCAAACTTCAGCAATCTCTTCACGGGAAAGTTTGATCTCTCTAAGTAATTAGTCAAGTAAATTAAAAAAGTTTGTTTTTGGTTTTTTTCCCCCCCCCCCCCCCCCCATACCAAACCTTGCTCTTTATGACCAATAATATCATTTTTTGATCTCAATCTTGCTATCTGCGTAATAAGTTTGCAGAGCTTATGAAGAATAAGTATCAAATATCCATAATGGGCGAAATGAATTTCTTTCTAGGTTTGCAGGTGAAGCAGCTATCTGATGGAATATTCGTGAATCAAACAAAGTATATACATGATCTAATCACCAAATTTGGAGGTAAAGACAGCAAACTGGTCAAGATTCCAATGCAGGCAAATGGGAAGATAGATCCAGATCCTAAGGGCACACCAACAAGCCTAACTCAATACAAGGGTATCATTGGATCATTGTTATATCTAACTGCTAGTCGTCTGGACATTACTTTTGCAGTTAGAGTATGTGCAAGATACCAGGTCAATCCTAAAGAGTCACATATGGAAGCAACCAAGAAGATATTAAGATATCTCAAAGAGACAGCACACATTGGATTATGGTATCCATGTAATGATAACTTTGAATTAATAGGTTACTCTGATTCAGATTATGCAGGATGAAAGCTAGACAGAAAATGAACTTGTTGGTCCCGAAAGAGCAAGGTTTGGTGTATTGGGGAGGGGGGGGGGGGAATACACCAAATACAAACTTTTAAGTTTACTTGGTTGATTATTAGAGAGTTCAAGCTATTCTTAAACAAGAAATTGCTCGGCAGATGACTGACCAGATCGATAGATAGATCGATAGCAGGTCAATCAAAATAGATTGCTCTCTAGTGTAAATATTTAGATAATAATAAGAGTGATCTTATTATTTCCTAAGTATTGAGTGTGTGTGCGGAAATATGGTGGATTTAGTTGGTGCTCTTATATAGAAAACCTTAATGATTAATCAGATTGTTAAAGCAGGTTAATTGAGATGCAGTCTATATGGAAGTGTAAGGAGTTAGAATAAATAAACAACTGAAAATAAATATGCAGAAAGGTAAATGACACAGTTGTTTAACGTGGTTTGGGAAATCCCTACGTCCACGATATGATCAGAACTAGACCAGATTATCCACTACTTGGATACTCTTCTTCTTTATACTCGTGGAGAACGAGTCACAAGTCTCAAACACAATCTGGTTAAGACTTATGCACGAATGAGGGTCGTGTCCCTTTACGTTACCACTAGAAAACTACTAGCTAGCAGGGTGATCTCCTTTCTCTCGATAAGACAGACTTGAATCGAGGTTGGGTTGTGATTTAGAATCACGAACAGTTTGAATTCTTGAGTCTGATGTTGAGATTGATTGCTTGAGAGTGTTTGATTGATGTTGCATCTATCATCTCCAGACTTTGAACTTCAAATATATATAGGCTTTGAATTTGAAATTCTAGCCGTTGTTGATTGGCGTGGGATTGATTTTAGATTGCCAATTGATGTCCATCATATCTGTTCTTGCCTTGTAGAAACGTTGACTCAGTCCTCTAAGTATGGAAAGCAGATCGCTAACGGTTACTTTCCTTCTTCGTGTCAATCAAGGATTCTTCTTCCAAACCCTATTGGATGGACTTCAATATTGACGTGGTAGGTGGATATGATGTGTAGAGTGATGTCATCTGGTGGTTTGATGACTCTGTCGATCTGTTGCTTCGCTGTGATCATCGATCTGGTTGGTGATCTGGTCGGTGAGTGTCATAGCAGATCGATTTCTTCTCTTTGAAGAGATGTCTTGGTCTTAATCCTGGAGAATTATAGAAATGACTTCTATAGGAATAACTCCTTTACATGCTAATTCATCTCCTAACCTGTTCTCTATCAGAATTCACTTTATGCGTAGTGATCTGTTAACATGTAGAACAGTTTAACTCTATTTAGAGTTGTAAAGACTAAGTGTGTTTCGAGATATCATCATCAAAACCAAAATACTTCGGGGTTCCCAACAATTTCCCCCTTTTTGATGATGTCGAAACCACACTTTACAATAACATCCAATTTAAGCATGGAGAATGATCTGGTTTAAGAGCCAGATAGTTAATGTTTTCGTTATTAGATTATAACGATTAATAGCAGTTGTATGTGTTCTGGACAAAAAGATTTTGTCATCAGAAACCCAAAAAAAATGTTCATAGATATAGAGCAAAAGGGTTACAGATTCCAAAGTGTAAGAATTACAGATAGTAAAGGATGTGAAAAGATGTATCTATTTGCTCTTCCTCTTTTCTTCTTGTTGTCTCTTCATTTTTGCTCTAGTCTCATCAGAGATCATCTGGACACTTTCGTATACTCCCTCTCTGACCCTGATGTAGTCTGGGTCTTTGTCATCGATCTTGTATCCTCTATTTTCTGCAAGCTGATTAATGAATTTCAAGAGGTAGGTCTTGTCTGGGAGTTTAGTGCCAGGGATATCTGGACATTCTCTATATTCACGCTCTGGTGCAGTTATAGTGATTTGAGCTTCTGCGGCAGCTGCTCTAATGGCCTGGACCAGATCCTTAGCATCATTCATATCCAGGTAGAGATTGAAGGCTTCATTGGCTGTGCCTTCGCAGTAAGCTGGTTCTTTGATGAAGTAACGGCACATGATAAAACCATATTTCAGCCCCTCCTAGCCTTCCTTCAGATTGTCTGGCACCAAGTTGTTTTCTCCTTCTTTTGGCTTCTTGGTTTTGATGGGTGCGGAGGAGAACCAACCAGATCCAGACTTTCTCTTCTTCTTTTGTGGTTGAGAGTGACTTGATCTGCTTGATGATGATTTCTTAGATTGAGCAGATGGTTGGCTTGGTCGATCTGGTGCAGCTGCCTGCTCAGGTTGAGCCTCTCTCCTTTCTTCTGATGCACCAGATTGACCTTTTCCCTTTCCTCCAGCTCCTTTTTCCTTAATCTAGATCCTTCCCCCTTTTCGACATCATCAATATAGATGTTGATGAGTGCCTTAAGGGAGGTGATCTCCTCCTTCATCTCCTTCATCTCTTTTTCTGAATCCATCTTGTAGTTGAGTAGGGATGTGATGTTTGCGTTGGATTCATCAATCTTCTGATCCATGGAGGATTTGGCACTAGTGAGATGAGCAGTGAGATTCTCTTGTTCTTCTGTGATAGCCCCAATCTCGTTGAAGTAGGAGTCAATCATGGTCTTTGTGGGGTATCTCAGATCTCTCAGCTTCCTCTCAACAAAGTTCACTCCATCATTTTCAAATTGTCTGAGTTGTGATCTGATTTCAATTTTGGCTATTTTGATCACTTCCTCAGAGACTCCAGCAGTTTAGTCCTTGACTATGGCATGAACCATGTCTTTCTCCTTTTTGGCAAAGTCTGTGACAATTTTATACATCTCTTGAACCTTGTGCTCCATTGATGACAGAGTGATCAATCTGTTCTTTTCTTTGATCTGCAGCAGATCTGTCATCATCCATCTTTTTACTTAGCTCCTCGAGCTTCATTCTGCAGGTCCTTCTCAGGTCAGAATCCATTTGGTCTACATGAGATTTTTTGCTGTTGTTAAATTCAGTGAGGATTCTGGTGGCCTAGTCTTGGACAATGGAGAGAGTTCCATACAAGAATTTATCCACTTTGATGGAGATTAGATCATTGACTTGTGCATTGGATAGAGATTGATGCTGAGTCATCAGTATCTCTTCCAGATTTGTTGTCTCCACAAATTCATCCATGGTAGCTGCGACAGAAGGGGTGTAGATGTCATCAGTCTGTTTTCCTCCCACCCTCTGTCCAGCAGGTTCTTCTTCCTCCCGAGGATAATTAACCACTTCGATCTGGATTTTGCGTTTCTGGGCTGGTTCTCCCTCAACTTGTGCAGTTGGTATGATTTGTTCAGCAGCATCAGCCTGTTGCTGATCTGGTTCAGTGTCTGGTACTGCTGCACCCTTGATGAGCCGGGATCCAACAATGATGAATCAAACCCGGAGTTGCAGTTGAGAGGCCCAGTTACAAG
Source organism: Leonotis leonurus (assembly GCA_026898415.1). Taxonomy (NCBI): domain Eukaryota; kingdom Viridiplantae; phylum Streptophyta; class Magnoliopsida; order Lamiales; family Lamiaceae; genus Leonotis; species Leonotis leonurus. Next base: position 44,037 of record JAPKLX010000772.1, read on the forward strand.
ATTGAGAGCAAAGAAGCTGCAAGGTTATTTTCAGTGCATTATCCGGAAGAAATTGGAAGATGAAGATGTTGGAATTAAGCAGCCCAAATTGGTGAATTGGACCAGCATCCAAGATTGAGGAATATCATAGGAGTTTCGAACAAGACCTTTTGGTTCGAAAATTGGGCTTCCTTCGTGTTTAGTTTCTTTATGCTTGTTTTAATTTTAATTGGGCTCAAACTTTGTGTTTTGTTTTAAGCCCAATTGTTGGATTTTATATTTTTGAATTAGTGCCCTAATTGTACTTATGGGCCTAGGTCGAAATCTGCAGTATTTAAGACTTTGAACAACTCTTTTGGACGGCAGACAATTTTGAATCAAAATCGAGTTTTCACGTTGTCTAACGTTTTCATTGTGTTCTTGGTAGAGTTCTTAAGTTGGCTCTTTAGAACTTGAATTCATCTATCTCGTTCGTGATATCCAGTCATATCCGGGTTAGACAAGCCGCGAAGATCGACCCATAGACGCGTTTCGGATTCAAGTAAATCCGGGGTTCGTTTCGGTAAGTTCTTCATCCTTTTCTTTTCGTTTCCAGCCACCCTCATTTTCTCCCAGCCATCATATAGCTTTAAATCTGCCTATGCATCTATCCCAACCCCACGCCAACCCAGTTTTCCCTCCAACAAGTCGTCGTTCCCAGATTTTAACCCTAAACGCCCCAAAAGTCCTTCCCGGGCCAAATCCCAAACCCCTCGTGTGAATTGGCTGAATTTTGGATATGTTTCTTGAGACTTCAGTTTATAATTGGTGATAAAATTTGAGCTTAATTCGAGTTGATTTGTTATAGTTTCCAATCGGGTCTTCGATTAGGGTTTTGAACGTTTGTTTGATACCGATTTTGACCTTGTTCATAATCCTGTTCATTTATTGAGTGAGATCAATATATTTGGTGTTTTCATCGCTATTAGTTCAGTTTATAATTTGGTTTGAACCAACCTTTCTGTTGACGTGTGTTCGAGTTCTTGCTTTCGCATATTGTTGGTCGTATCATAATTTTGGTATCAGAGCCGCGTCAGCACCTGCTGGTCGTGGTTCAATCCAAAGTGGAGTGACTTTTCTAGTTCCATAAGGGGTTCGTTCAAAAAAAAAAAAAAAAAAAAAAAGAAGAACCCTAGAACTTGATTCGTGAGTATCTTTGATATCTTGATTTGTTTTTGGGAAGTTTGATTGCATATTTGGGTTCATGAGTCTTCTTTCTTGGGTAGGGTTGTTGCTGCTTTCTTGGATTGATTGTTTTCCTTTTTAGTTCAGATTTTGTCCCTAATTTGAATTGAAGTCTAATTGGAAACGACTTTCCATCCTAAAATTCATCCTTTTTCGCCTTCCCTTACCCCCACAACATTCCTTACCCATACAACATTCCTTACCCACCGAACATTCCCCAGCCTACCAAACATCTTTCACCCTGCATCCAGCCTTGTAGCCGAGAATCCAGCCCCCGTTCTGCCCTAAACCCCGTCGTCGGCAGTTTTTTCTAAAATTTGATCCCGAGCTCCGATTTTTCTGCAAAATACCATTCCAGAAGCGGAACGACACTCCGAGCAAGACTCACTGCTATGCTGTGACATATAGACTTTTTTAGCCGAATTCCTTCATCTTCCAGGTCAAATCGCCCTCCGAACTTTTCTAGTTTTTCTGTTTTTTGACTTTTTCCCATTTTTTTCGTACAAGCCCTTCCTTCCTACACTCCACAATGCCTACACACCCCCTTCCAGCCCTAATCGTGGTTCCTTTGCTATCCCGCGGTCCTCTGGAAGTCAAGTCCGAGCTCTTGACCAAAGCTAAAGAGTTGACGACAGATTCTGCTGGGAAGTTTTGTGCAGTATCAAAGAGTGATTGTGAGGATTGAGTGACATACACTGAGTGACATACACGAGTGGTAAAATCTGAGGG
>JAPKLX010000777.1:0-45705 GCA_026898415.1 Leonotis leonurus
GAAAAACACAAAACAATGAACCTTTGCATTGACGAACAAGATCAAATACCTTTTCCAGTTTTTGAAACCCGAAGGTATCAAGAACTGCGAATAGGTCTTGGTGCAAGTATGGTTTCAGAAAGGTCGCTTGATCAAGAAAAACAGATGATTTGGGTGCCATTTTTGCTTAAAACTTAGTAATTGTCGAATGTAGAGAGAATTTTGGAAGGGAGAGGTTTTGCTAAGTGTTTCGAAAAAATATAAGTGTAAGTGATATATGAAACGACTTATCAATTATATAACAGAGAAGAGAGATAAGTAAGGTAATAAAAAATTAATAAACTTCCCTTTTTCAGCTTTTCCCGCCTTTCCATGTTCTAGGGTTACTATTTGTCACCGCCTCTACTTATCGTGTGATGTACGCGCTTTTGATCGTAGGGTTAAGTGATGGCGCGTGGTTGTTTTGCAAGTTGAAAAGCCTCCTTTTTCTTGGTTTGGTAAATATCTTCTTAATCACAGTTCCCTAACATAGTATCAATCATCACAAAAATAAAAGATTTGATATCAAGTGTCAGAAATTAGATATACGATGTGATTTAGTCGCCGTATATAATTGACTTTTCCCCCTTAACCAAGAATATTAATTTAATATCCACGTGGCATAAGTAATATGGTTCCAGATCAATCTCCCGCATAGTGAGAACTATTGATCTGGCTGTGCCACTGTCCAATCTGGTGCTACAGATTCCCAGTTGGAATTTTAATTAATCTGTGTTGACATATACTTAGTGATCTGGTGTTGATTCCCTGTTGGAATTTCACGTGATCTTAATTTTATCGATCTGTACCATGTCAATCTGGTTTTGTTTCCCTGTTGGTACATTTAACTTGATCTGGTTTATATCAATCTGGTTCTTGCTTCAAGATTTAGTAATCCTAGCTTACCACAAAGCATCTTAAATCTTTCTTCTGGTAATGCTTTGGTAAGAATATCAGCTCTCTGTATTTCAGTGTGTATTTTCTCGATCTGTACATGTTTTCTTTCAACATGATCTCTTATAAAATGATGTCTTACATCCACATGTTTGCATCTGGTATGCAGAACAGGATTCTGTATGATAGCTATAGCACTTGAGCTATCACAGAAGATTGGTATTTCCTTGACATCAATTTCATAATCTTTAAGCTGCTGTCTTAACCACAATATTTTTGCACAACAACTTCCAGCTGCCATATATTCTGCTTCTGTAGTTGAGGTGGCAACTGATGTCTGTTTCTTTGAGAACCAAGAGATTAGTTTATTTCCTAGAAACTGACATGTACCAGATGTTGATTTTCTATCCAATTTACATCCAGCATAATCTGAGTCAGTGTATCCAGTTAGCTCAAAATTGTCTTCACATGGATACCATAATCCTACGTGGGCTGTTCCCTTGAGATATCTTAATATCTTCTTAGCTGCTTCCATGTGAGACTCTTTTGGATTTGCTTGATATCTTGCACATACACCTACTGCAAATGTGATGTCAGGTCGACTGGCAGTTAGGTATAGTAGTGATCCTATGATCCGACTGTATTGAGTAATGTTAGTTGGTTTTCCCTCTGGATCTGGATCAATTTTCCCATTGGTCTGCATTGGGATTTTCACTGGGTTACTGTCTTTTAACCCAAATTTGGTCAGCAGATCGTTGATGTATTTTGTCTGATTAATAAAGATACCATCTGGTAGCTGCTTGACCTGCAAACCTAAAAAGAAGCTCATTTCTCCCATCATGGACATTTGGTAATTATTTTTCATAAGTTCAGCAAATTTGTCACACAGATAGGTAGATTGAGATCCAAAAATGATATCATCTACACAGATCTGGACTAAGATAATGTTTTATTTGACTTTGATGATAAACAAAGTCTTGTCAACAGATCCTCTTCTGAATCCAGATTCTAGTAGGAAAGTTGATAAGGTCTCATACCAAGCTCTAGGGGCTTGCTTTAAACCATAGACTGCCTTAGCCAGTCTGTATACTTTCTGATCTGGATCTGCTTCTTCAAATCCAGGTGGCTGTTCCACATATAGTTCTTCTTCAAGGATACCATTAAGGAAAGCACTTTTGACATCCATCTGGTATACCATGAACCGTTTGTGAGCAGCATATGCTAGAAATAGTCTTATAGCTTCTAATCTGGCTGCTGGTGCGAATGTTTCATCAAAATCAATGCCTTCTTGTTGATTATAGCCTTTAGCTACCAATCTGGCCTTGTTTCTGACTACTTCACCATTCTCATCTCGTTTATTTTTGAACACCCATTTTACACCTATCACACCTTGGTGTTTGGGTCTGTCCACGAGATACCAAACTTCATTCCTTTTGAACTCGTTGAGTTCTTCTTGCATTGCTGTTATCCAATCTGCATCTTGAAGTGCTTCATAAGCATCAGATGGCTCCATGCGAGAGATATAACAACTTAACAATGCACTCTCTCCATGCATTCTTCTGGTCTTCACACGATCTGATGGGTTCCCAACGATTTGTTCTGGTGGATGATCTTGTATCCATCTCCTTCTCCTGGTCATCTCTTCATCAGATATCTCAGGATCAGGTTGATCTGCTGGTTCCTCAAATTCAGGGTGTGCAATTGATATAGTTTGAAATGGATTCTCATCTTGACTTTCTTCTGGATTTGGATTTTCATGTTGATCATCATTTGTAATAATTATTTCATTGTCTTCTGTTGATGATCTATTTTCATCCAGATTGTGTTGTGATATTCCCCCTTGTTGTATGATCTCTTCTGCAACAGGTGGAGTGGTAATTTCTTTATCCTCACTTTTTGAATTCCAGATAAGAATATCTTCAAGTAATAGTTCATTCATCCTTCTGGTAGTCACCTGATTTTCTGTCTGCTTTTCATCTATTGACCTGCACTCAACAGTAGACTCATCAAAAACAACATGAGGTGTTACCTCCACAATATGAGAGTTCTTATTGTAAACTCGATAAGTTTTACTAACATCAGAATATCCTAAGAATATTCCAGGGTCAGTTTTGCTATCAAAAGTTTTCAATTGTGATTTCCCATTATTGTGTATGTAACACAGACAGCCAAAGGTACGAAAATAAGAAATCTTAGGCTTTCTGCTGTTCCATATCTCATATGGTGTCTTTCCATGTCGGAGTGTGATGGATGATCTGTTTTGAGTGTAGCAGGCTGTGTAGATTGCTTCTGCCCATAATTTCTTTGGTAGATTGGTTGCATTGAGCATTGTCCGAGCTGCTTCCTTGAGTGATCTGTTTCTCCTCTCAACAACACCATTCTGTTGAGGAGTTCGAGCAGCAGATGTTTCATGAGTGATTACCATCTTGTTGCAGTATGCTTCAATCCTCTGGTTGAGAAATTCTGTTCCTCGATCTGTTCTGATAGAGGTTATACTCATCTCCTTTTGTTTGGTGATCTTGTTTAGAAAATTAGGGAGTTTGTCAAGAGTCTCTTTCTTCTTTAACTGAAAGATGACCCAAGTGAATCTTGAGTAATCATCTATGATCACCAATGTATATTTTCTTCTATTTATACTTAGTGGCTTGACTGGTCCAAACAGATCAAGATGTAACAGCTCCAGTATCCTTAATGTTGAGTGAGCTGTTTTGCTTGTAAAGGATGATCTGGTTTGCTTTCCAGCTTGACAAGCATCACATAAGTGATCTTTATCATACACTTGATCTGGTAGTCCTTCCACTAACCTTTCGTTGGCAATCCTGTTGATTGTCTTGAAGTTTAGATGGCTTAATCTCTTATGCCATAACCAGCTGGTTTCTGATACAGTCTTAGTGACTAAGCAGGTCTCGATCTGGTTTGTCCACTGGACACTGTATAATCTATCCTGCAGCTTACCGGTAAGGAGTATTTCATCTCCTTCCTTATTCTTCACCAGATAGTTGTTAGTATCAAAAACAATCTTATTACCGTTAGCACAGAACTGACTTACAGAAAACAGATTGTGACTAAGACCCTCAACATATGATACATTTGTGATAGTGGTCTTGCCAACTTTGATATTTCCATATCCTCTGGTATATCCTTTTGAATTGCATCCAAAAGTAACTTGTGGTCCTGGTTTCTCTATGTAATCTGATAGTAGGTTCTTGTCATATGTCATGTTTTTTGAACAACCACTATCTATTATCCAGATGGTTCCTCTTGCTACCTTACTCCTTCTTGCAGTTCTTTGGTCCTGCAATTAATCAAACTTAGCTACCCTTTCAACGTTTGGGTGCTTGATTATTAGCAAATATTCATTTTCGAATCCAGAACATTCTAGGGTTAGGAACAGAAATATAGCAGGTAATGATGCTCCCCTCATTGTCAACTTTAGATATAGAGTGAATTTCAGATGAATGATATCTCTCTATTTCATCTTTCTTCAATCCTTTCTTAGTAAGTACTGTCCTGTTGACAATTTTTGTCCTGTTGACATTTGTTTTTTGAAGGTGATCTGTTTCTGTGTAGTGAGCTGGTTGTCCCTTTGTTTGGTGATACGGCCTGTTCTTCACATCTTTTATTATCATCTTCTGAGGATAACCTTTCTTGTTTTTTAAGTCCTTTACTTGATCTGGCATTTTCTTCCTTTCTGGTACAAAGCTTATGGTTGCCGAAGATTTTTCTGAGTGACCTGGATATCCTAATCCAGATGTGCCTCTTTGCTGTAGGTTGATTAGCAGTTTGGCACGTTCATCACTTTTGTAAATCATTTCCTTGCCTTTCTTGATCTTCTCCTCTGCAACATTTTTTATGATAACCAGATCCTTAACTTTTGAATTAAGTGAGTGGATCTCACTGTCTTTTCTCTTGATTTGTTCCTCCAGATCGTTAATTTTAGCAACAAATTGTGTATTTGCAGTGCTCAAAATTTCTTCTGATCTCTTTAATCTTTCATTCTCTTCAACAACTTCTCTAAACAGTCTTTTGATGCTTGAGTAGCTTTTGAATATCTCATTGACTTCATCCCATGAGTATTCTGCTTGATCTTCATTTTTCTGTTCCAGATCGTTATTATTTGAGGAAGTTGAATAGCAAGAATTTACCTCAACTTCATCTAGGCCGTTGTCCAGTCCCACATAGCATTCATTCCAGCTTTCTTTGTCATCAGCAATGAAAGCTTCATCATTTTCTGATGAACTATTTGAGAAATGACTCGAGCAGCTTGAGTTCTGTTCAGCTATCATGGCTTTGCGCTCATATTTGAGCTTTCGATCTCTTTTAGCTCTTAGTTCTTCTCTTTGGCTTCTGGACAGATCAGGACAGTCTGTTTTGAAGTGACCTGTTCTGCCACATTCAAAGCAAGTGTAATCTGTAGAGCTAGAGGTCTTTCTTGTTTTAGCAGTCTGCTTCTTGAATTCATTCTTGTCATCAGATCGATCATCATCATGCTTCTTATTGAAGTTTCTCTTGTTATCTTTGTAGAAGCGTCTGTATTTCTTCGATCTGGTTTCCATTTTGTCCATTCTTTTGGCGATCATCGCAAACTCTTTAATCAGTTTGTCATATCCTTTCTCTTCATCTGGTGTAGCAGACTCAGAAAGATCATCAGGTTTGCTCTTCGCTTTGAAGGCTACCTCTTTGTCCTTCTTTGAGCTGCTTTCTGCCTTTTTGGACAGATGATCTGGTCCTCGAATTCTTTGAATGTCACACTCATGACTTTCTAGGTGAACAAATAATGCATCTTTGGACAGATCATTGAAATCTGCTCGGAGAGGTTGCATTGCAGCATAGATCTCCCAGCTTGGTGGAAGAGCTCTAAGTACTTTCATGTTCTTCTCTCTTTGAGTATATTTGTTCTTTTTGAATGCAGATATCTCAAGGAGAATTCCAGTGAATCTCATCTTCATCTGCTCTATTGTCTCACCTGGTTTCATTTTGAATTCATCATATTTGTTGCAGGCAAGAGACAACTTGTTCTCAATCATTACTTCAGATCCTAAGGCTAGGTCTCTTAAGGATTCCCACATCTCTTTAGCAGTATCCAGATCTTGGATTTTAGCCAGATGTATGCCTTTGACAGTGCTGGAGATGATCCCTTTGGCAAAGTCATCAAGATTTGCTTCTCTCCTTTCTTCAGAAGTGTATTTCCTGGGATCCTTTAGCACAGATTCTTTGACCACTCCTGTATCAGTGATACGAGTAGTTTCTTCTGTAATTGCCAATGGCCCTTCTTCGATTACTTTCCACATCAGGCAATGATGAACTTTAAGGCACATTTTGATTCTGAAGCTTCACTCTCTGTAACCTTTGATGGAGAATTCTTCGCATGCCCTGATAACAGATGATTCCATAGCAGATAGTATGCACGTGAATGAAAAAGGTTTTCCTAGATCTATTCAAGTTGACCACGCAGGTTTTATCCCTGTGAAACAAAACAATGGTCGTTTGAACCACTGCTCTGATACCACTTGTTGGTCCCGAAAGAGCAAGGTTTGGTGTATGGGGGGGGGAATACACCAAATACAAACTTTTCAGTTTAGTTGACAAGTTATGTGAGAGTTCAAGCTATTCTGTATAAGAAATTGCTCGAAGATGACTAGACAGATCGATATGCAGATCGATAGCAGTTTTAGTCCAAACAGATTACTCTCTTAGTGACAACACTTAGCTAATAATAAGAGTGATCTTATTACTTTCTGAGTGTTTAGTGAGTGCGGAATAATGGTGGATTAGTGATTGCTCTTGTTTAGAAAACCTTAGAGATTATCCAGATTGTTAAAGAGATTGATTGAGATGCATATCGAATGATAGAATTAAAGATTGGAATAAAAAACAACATAAATTAAATATGCAGGAATATAAAGCACATAGTTGTTTAACGTGGTTCGGGAAATCCCTACGTCCACGATCTGGTCAAAACTAGACCAGATTATCCACTACTAGGATACTCTGCTTCTTTATACTCGTGGAGAACGAGTCACAAGTATCAATCAAAACTAGAGAGATACTTATGCACGAATTAAGGGTCGTGTCCCTTTACAACAGATTACCTCTACGTTACCACTAGAAAGCTACTAGCTAGCAGGGTGATCTCCTTTCTCTCGATAAGACAGACTTGAATCGAGGTAGTTGATGTGATGTTGAATCACGGAGTGTTGAAGCTTTAAGTCTGGATAGCAGATTGATTGCTTGAAAGTATGACGACAGTATAGCTCGCGTGCGTTCTCTCTTTCTCCAGATCTTTAACTTCAACTATATAGGCATTGAATTTGAAATTCTAGCCGTTGTTGATTGGCATGAGATAGATGGTATATTGCCAATCAATGATTTCCATCATATCTGTTCTTGCCATATAGGGAAGGTTGACTCAATCTTTGAGTTATGGAAAGCATATTGCTAACGGTCTCTTTCCTTCTAGGTGTTAGCCGAAGATCTTCTTTCCAATCCCAGTTGGATGGACTTTTAATCTTGAGGAGGTAAGAGCATATGATGTGTAGGATGATGTCAGCTGGTGGATTGATGACTCAATCGTTCTGGTTCCTCGCTGAAGGCATCGATCTGGTCGCTGTCTGTTACAGCAGATCGATTCCTTTTGGCGTGAAATTTTGACCTTCATCCTATTCTAAGTTGAGATTGACTTCTATAGGAGTATTTCCTTTACATTTCAAGTCATCTCCTAATCTGTTCTATAACAAGATTCACTTTATCTCTAGTGATCTGTTTTTACACGTAGAACAGTTCAAGCTCTAAAACAGCTAAGTGTGTTTCGAAAGACCATCATCAAAACTAACTATCTTAGGGTTCCCAACATAGTTTTCTAGTGGATTGACATGAAGATATCCAGTTACAGTAGTTATCTGTTAGTTGTAAAGGGACACGACCCTCATTCGTGTATAAGTTTCAAAAAAGATTGTACTTGGAACTTGTGGCTCGTTCTCAGCGAGTATAAATAAGAAGAATATCCTAGTAGTGGATATCTAATCCAGTTTGGATTGGACCATGGACGTAGGGGGTTTCCCAAACCACGTAAACAACTGTGTTATCTACTTTCTGCATTTTAAATATCAGTTGTTTTATTCACTAACCTGCACATTCATTCAAACTGCATTTTTAATCGATCTGTTAAATATTCGGTTAGGTTTTGAAAAGGTTTTCTACATAAGAGCACTGACTAAGTCCACCATATTATGCACACAACGCTCTGTTAGGAAACTAGATTACTCTTGATCTCTGCCCAATGTTATTCACCAGAGAGTGTCTTTCTGGACAGAACAAGATCGATCTGGTCATTGATCTGGTTTGTTAAAACTAAGCAATCTGTACCAGAGAGCTTAAACTCTCTGAAAATTAGACAAGTAAATTGAAAAGTTTACATTTGGTGTATTCCCCCCCATACACCAAACCTGTCTATTTCGGGACCAACAAGTGGTATCACAGTAGTGGTTCATAGGACCATTGTTTCTGTTTCACAAGGTTGAAACATGTGTGGTCAACTTGAATAGATATAGGAAAACCTTTTTCAGTCACTAGCATCCTATCTGTCATTATGGAATCTTCTGTTATTAGGGCATGTGAAGAATTCTCCATCTAAGGGTACAGAGAATGGAGTTTCAGAATCAAGATGTGTCTAAAAGCTCATCATTGTCTGATGTGGAAAGTGATAGAGGAAGGACCATTGGTGATTCAAGAAGAGAAGACTCGAATTACAGAAACTGGCCTAGTCAGAGAATATGTGCTCAAGGATCCCAGAATGTAAACTTCTGAAGAACGATGTGAAGCAAATCTAGAGAAGTTTGCCACAGGAATTATCTCCAGCACTGTTAAGGGAGTCCATCTAGCCAAGATCCAAGATCTGGATACAGCCAAAGAAATGTGGGAAGCACTGCGAGAACTCAGCTTAGGGTCAGAAGCTATGATCGAGAATAAGTTATCCCTAACATGCAACAAATTTGATGAATTCAAGATGAAGCCTGGTGAAAACATTGAAAAGATGAAGAACATATTCATCGAAGTGTTACTTGAGGTCTTTGCTTTCAACAAAAACAAGTACACACAGAGAGAGAAGAATCTAAAAATTCTCAGCGCACTACAACCTAGTTGGGAGATATACTCTACAATGCAACCACTACGTGCTGATTTCAACGATCTGTCTGTTGAGGCACTATTTGACCATCTGGCTGTACACGAGTGTGCCATCAGAAGGATTCATGGACCAGATCACTCTTCAAGCAAGAAGAATGAGAACAGTTCAAAGAAAGAGAAGGAGATAGCCTTCAAAGCAAATTGCAAAGCAGATGAACCAGTACCAACTTCAGCACCAGAAGGAGAAGGTTCTGACAAATTGCTTAAAGAATTTGTCATGATTGCTAAGAGGATGGAAAAAATGGAGATCAGATCAAGAAAGTATCGTAGGTTCTATAAAGATAGCAAGGGTAGATTCCAGAAGAAAAAAGAACCAGAACGATCAGATGGCAAATCAGAAGCAAAGAGTAATGGTAAAACATTCAACTCCACTGACTATACATGTTATGGTTGTGGCAAAACAGGTCATTTCAAGACAGACTGTTCTGATTTGTCTAAAAGCCAAAGAGAAGAGATGGGAGCTAAGAGATATCGAAAGCTTAAAGCTCAACGCAAGGTAATGTTGGCAAAAGAAGACTCTAGCAGGTCAAGTCATCTGTCTGATAGCTCCTCAAAAAATGATGAGGCATTCTATGCTCAAGATACAGAAGATAACTGGACTCGACTAGATCGAAATGAAGATGAACCAGAAGTCTCATGGGATGAAATCAGAAGATGAACCAAATAAACCTGTCTATGATTCAGGAAATCAAGATGAACCAGAAGTCTCATGGGATGAAATCAATGAGATGTTCAAGAGATACACAAGCATAAAGAAGTTATTCTCTGATGTCATAAAAGAGAATAACAAGCTGAATGAAACAGTGAAGTTCTTGAGTGAAACAAATACCAAGTTCTCTACTCAAATAAGTGGTCTTGGATAACAAATCATGACAAAAGATGCAGAAATATACTCACTCTATTCCAAGGTGAAAGATGTGATCAACATAAAAGATGTAGTTGAAGAAAAATTGAAGAAGACCATGGAAAACATGAGCAAGATCAACAAAAGTCAAGAACGAGCTGATATGATCATTGACATGCAAAGAAGAGGAACAACTGGACTTGGATATACTGGAAAAACTAGTGAGACCAAGTTCATAGCTGAAAGGAAGAACATACCAGATCAAGTTAAGGATCTAAAGAATAAGAAGAATCAACCCCAGAAGATGATGATGAAGGAAACAAGAGACAAGAGATACTATCAGAAGAAGGGTCAACCTGCTCACTACGTCAAGACAGATAAAAATCAGAAGCAGAAGACATCTACCAAAACATCATCTACCAATAAGAAGAATATCAACGTGGATAATATTGAAAGAAATCACCCATCTGTCTAAAAAGCTATATCAAGAACAGATGGTGCTGGAAGAAAGATTATTTGTTACATATGTGTTCCTAACACAAAGTTAATCTGGGTTCCAAAAGGAACATTTGCTACTAACCAAGAACCCACTGGTTGAAAGGGTAGCTAAAGCTTCATAATTGCAGGATTGAAGAACTGCAAGAAGAAGTAAGGTAGCAAAGGGAACAATCTGGATTATCAATAGTGGTTGTTCAAAACACATGACATGTGACAAGAAATCTCTATCAGATTATGTGGAAAGAGAAGGACCACAGGTAACCTTTGGATGTAACTCAAAAGGGTACACCAGAGGATATGGCAATATCAAGATTGGCAAAACCACCATCACCAACGTATCTTATGTTGAGGGTCTCAGTCATAATCTGTTCTCTGTTAGCCAGTTCTGTGGTAATGGAAATCAGATTGTTTTTTATGCTAACAACTGTTTTGTGAAAAACAAGGAAGGAGATGAAACTCTTCTTACCGGGAAACTGCAGGATAGGTTGTATATTGTGCAGTAGATTAATCAGATCGAGACAGGTCTAATCACCAAGACAATCTCAGAAACAAGCTGGTTGTGGCACAAGCGACTAAGTCATCTCAATTTCAAGTCAATCAACAAGATTGCAAGAGATAAGCTATGATCTTTATCATATACTTGATCTGGTAGTCCTTCCACTAATTTTTCTTTGGCAATCCTGTTGATTGACTTGAAGTTTAGGTGGCTTAATGTCTTATGCCATAACCAGCTGGTTTCTGATACAGTCTTAGTGTTTGGAACCCCTAAGTATTTTTAGTTTTGATGATGATCTTTCGAAACACACTTAGTATTTCTTTATATTAAGTTGTTCTGCATGTAAAACAGATCACTACATATAAGGTGAATTTTGTTAAAGAACAGATTAGTAGATGACTTGTCATGTAAAGGTAATATACCTATAGAAGTCATTTCGTTTAGGATGAAGGCCAAGATTTCACTCCAAAAAGAAATCGATCTGCTGTAACAGACAGCGACCAGATCGATAGTTACAGCGAAGCACCAGATCGATAGAGTCATCAAACCACCAGATGACATCATCTTACACATCATACCATCTTGCCATGACAAAATTAAAGTCCATCCTACATGGATTGGAAAGAGAATCTTCGGTTGACACAAAGAAGGAAAGAAACCGTTGGCAATCTGCTTTCCATAACTTAAGCATTGAGTCAACATTTATGCAAGGCAAGAAGAGATATGATGGACAACATTGATTGGCAATATACCATCAATCTCACGCCAATCAACAACGGCTAGAATTTTCAATTCAATGCCTATGTATATTTGAAGTTCAAATCTGGACATAGATACAACACACGCGAGCTAAACTATTAACATACTCTCAAGCTATCAACTTTGATCCAGACTTAGAGCTTCAAGAGAGTTGTGATTCTACATCACACCAATCAACCTCGATTCAAGTCTGTCTTATCGAGAGAAAGGAGATCATCCTGCTAGCTAGTAGATTTCTAGTGGTAACGTAGTGGTAATCTGTTGTAAAGGGACACGACCCTTATTTTGTGCATAAGTATCTCTCTAGCTTTGATTGATACTTGTGACTCGTTCTCCACGAGTATAAACAAGCAGAGTATCCTAGTAGTGGATAATCTGGTCTAATTGTGACCAGATCGTGGACGTAGGGATTTCCCGAACCACATTAAACAACCGTGTTATTTACATTCCTGCATATTTAATTTCAGTTGTTTATTATTCTAATCATCTGCACTATCATATAAATCTGCATCTCAATCAATCTGCTTAACAATCTGAATAATTCCTAATGTTTTCTAAACAAGAGCACTCATTAAATCCACCATTATTCCGCACACTGAACACTCAGAAAGTAATAAGATCACTCTTATTATTGACTAAGTGTTTTCACTAAGAGAGCAATCTGTTTGTACTAAACTGGTAATCGATCTGTTTAGTCATCTGCCGAGCAATTTCTTATACAGAATAGCTTGAACTCTCTTATAATTTGTCAAGTAAACTGAAAAGTTTGTGTTTGGTGTATTCCCCCCCCCCCCCATACACCAAACCTTGCTCTTTCGGGACCAACAAGTGGTATCAGAGCAGTGGTTCATACGACCATTGTTTTTGTTTCACAAGGTTAATACCTGCATGGTCAACTTGAATAGATCTAGGAAAACCTATTTTCATTCACGGGCATACTATCTGCTATGGAGACATCTGTTGTCAGGGCTTGCGAAGAATTCTCTATCCAAGGTTATAGAGAATGGAGCTTCAAAATTAAGATGGCACTCAAAGCCCATCACTATCTAATGTGGAAAGTCATTGAAGAAGGGCCACTACAAATCACTGAAGAAGTGACAGTAACCACCTCCACTGGAGTATCAACACAGATAGTTCCAAAAGACCCAAGGAAATACACAGCAGAAGAACGTCGTGAGGCCAATCTGGATGACTTTGCTAAAGGGATCATATCTAGCACAGTCAAAGGGGTACATCTGGCCAAAATCCAAGATTTGGATACTGCCAAAGAGATGTGGGAAGCCCTACGAGACTTGTATCTAGGATCTGAAGTTATGATTGAGAACAAGTTATCTCTAGCTTGCAACAAATATGATGAATTCAAGATGAAACCAGGCGAGACAATAGAACAAATGAAGATGAGATTCATTGGAATTCTTCTTGACATATCTGCGTTCAATAAGAACAAATATTCTCAAGGGGAGAAGAATATGAAAGTTCTCAGAGCACTCCCACCTAGTTGGGAAATCTATGCTGCAATGCAACCTCTCCGTGAAGATTGTAGTGATCTGTCTACAGAAGCCTTATTTGATCATCTTGAAGGTCATGAATGTGACATTCAAAGAATTCGAGGACCAGATCATCTGGCCAAAAAGGCAGAAAGCAGCTCTAAAATGGAAAAAGAAGTTGCCTTCAAAGCGAAGAGCAAACCAGATGAACCTTCTGAACCTTCACTGCCAGATGAAGAGAAAGGTTATGACAAACTGTTAAAAGAGTTTGCAATGATCGCCAAACGTATGGACAAGATGGAGATCAGATCGAAGAAATACAGACGCTTCTACAAAGATAACAAGAAAAATTTCTACAAGAAACGTGACAATGATCGATCTGACAACAAGGAAGAATCAAAATAGCAGACAGGTAAAACCACTACATCATCTAACTCAGCAGATTACACATGCTTTGGTTGTGGTAGAATAGGTCACTTCAAAACAGACTGCCCTGATCTGTCCAAAAGCCAAAGAGAAGAGTTAAGCGCTAAAAGAGATCGTAAACTCAAATACGAGCGCAAGGCTATGATAGCTGAACAAGATTCAAGCATCTCGAGTCATTTTTCAGACAGCTCATCAGAGAATGATGAAGCATTCTTTGCCAATGATGAAGAAGGCTGGGTTGAATGCTATGTGGGACTAGACAACGGTCTGGATGAAGTTGAGGTAAATTCTTGCAACTCTACATCTTCAAATGATAATGATCTGGAACCGGAGATAGAAGATCAAGCTGAATACTCATGGGATGAGGTTAGGAAGATGTTCAAAAGCTATTCGAGCATCAAGAGATTGTTTAGAGAAGTTGTTGAAGAAAATGACAGATTGAAGAAATCTAAAGATATACTGAGTACAATAAACATTCAATTTGTTGCTAAAATAAACGATCTGGAAGAACAGATCAAGAGAAAAGACAGTGAGATTCATTCACTAAATTCAAAAGTGAAGGATCTTATTACAAGAAACAATGTTGCTGAAGAGAAGATCAAGAAAGGCAAAGAGATGATCTACAAAAGTGATGAACGTGCTAAACTGCTAATCAATATGCAGCAAAAAGGCACATCTGGATTAGGGTATCCAGGTCACTCAGAAAAGTCTTCGGGAAAGATAAGCTTTGTTCCAGAGAGAAAGCATATACGAGACCAAGTAATAAATCTAAGGAACAAAGTAGATCAACCCCAGAAGATGATGGTAAAACGGACTGGTTACACACAAAACACCCAAACAAAGGGTCAACCAGCCTGTTACACAGAAACAGATCATGCTCATAAAAGTAATGTCAACAGGACATTGTCGAATAAAATTGTCAACAAATCAAAGAATGTTAACAGGACATTACCTACCAAGCAAGGTCTAAAGAATGGTGGAATAGAAAGATACCATCCATCTAAAATTCACTTCCTATCTAAAATTGATAATGATGGAAATATCATTACATGTTATATTTCAGTTCCTAACCAAAGAATGTTCTGGTTTCGAAAAGGAACATTTGCTAATAACCAAGCACCCAAGCGTTGAAGGGTAGCTAAGTGTAATTAATTGCAGGATCAAAAGACTGCAAGAAGAAAAAAGATAGCGAAAGGAGCTATCTGGATCATAGATAGTGGTTGTTCAAAGCATATGACATGCGACAAGAACCTACTATTAGATTACATAGAGAAGCCAGGACCACAGGTCACCTTTGGATGCAACTCAAAAGGGTACACCAGAGGATATGGAAATATAAAAGTTGGCAAGACCACTATCACTAATATCTCGTACGTAGAGGGACTTAGTCACAATCTGTTCTCTGTAAGTCAATTCTGCGCTAACGGTAATCAGATCATTTTTTTATACTAACAATTGTCTTGTGAAGAACAAGGAAGGAGATGAGATACTCCTTACCGGTAAACTGCAGGACAGATTATATATTGTCCAGTGGACAAACCAAATCGAGACTTGTTTAGTTACTAAAATAGTATCAAAAACGAGCTGGTTATGGCACAAGAGATTGAACCATCTAAACTTCAAGTCAATCAACAAGATTGCAAAAGAAAAACTAGTGGAAGGTCTACCAGATCAAGTATATGATAAAGATCATATATGTGAAGCCTGTCAAGCTGGAAAGCAGACCAGATCATCATTTACAAGCAAAACAGCTCACTCAACATCAAGAATACTGGAGCTGTTACATTTAGATTTGTTTGGTCCAGTCAAACCTCTAAGCATAAATGGGAGAAAATACACCTTAGTAATCATAGATGATTACTCAAGAAACACTTGGGTCATTTTTCTGTTGAAGAAGAAAGAGACTCTAGACAAACTCCCTGATTTTCTACACAAAATCACAAAACAGAAGGAGATGAGTATAACCTCTATCAGAACTGATCGAGGAACAGAATTTCTCAACCAAAAGATTGAAGCATATTGCAACAAGATGGGGATCACTCATCCAACATCTGTTGCTCGAACCCCTCAACAGAATGGTGTTGTAGAAAGGAGAAACATATCTCTAAAAGAAGCAGCTCGCACAATGCTTAATGCAACCAATCTACCAAAGAAGTTCTGGGAAGAAGTCATATACACAGCCTGCTATATTCAAAACAGATCATCCATCACACTCAGACATGGAAAGACACCATATGAGATATGGAACAACAGAAAGCCTAAGATCTCTTACTTTCGTACTTTTGGCTGTTTGTGTTACATACATAATAATGGAAAATCTCAATTGAAGA
Organism: Leonotis leonurus; assembly: GCA_026898415.1. NCBI lineage: Eukaryota > Viridiplantae > Streptophyta > Magnoliopsida > Lamiales > Lamiaceae > Leonotis > Leonotis leonurus. The sequence continues at coordinate 15,937 of JAPKLX010000777.1, forward strand.
CTTTTGATAGCAAGACTGACCCTGGAATATTCTTAGGATATTCTGGTGTTAGTAAAGCATATCGAGTCTACAATAAGAACTCTCATGTTGTGGAGGTAACACCTCATGTTGTTTTTGATGAGTCCATTATTGAGTACAGGTCAGAGGATGAAAAACAGACAGATAACCAGATGACTACTAGAAAATCGAATGAGATTCTGCTAGAAGACATCCTAATATGGAATTCAAAGGCAGATGATGAAGACATTAGTACAGCTCCCATTGCTGAAGAGATCATACAGCAAGGGGGAACAACTCAACATGATCTGGATGAAAACAGATCATCAAGCATTGAAACAGTCATTGCACAAAATGGTCTATCTGAAAGCCCAAATCCAGAAGAAAATCAAAATGAGAACCCATTTCAAACATCTTCTACATCACACCCTGAATTTGAGGAACCAACAGATCAACCTGATCCTGAGATATCAGATGAAGAGATGACCAGGAAAAGGAGATGGATACAAGATCATCCACCAGAACAGATTGTTGGGAACCCATCAGATCGTGTGAAAACCAGAAGGATGCATTGAGAAAGTGCTTTGCTAAGTTGTTATCTATCTCGCATAGAACCATCTGATGCTCATGAAGCACTACAAGATGCAGATTGGATAACAGAAATGCAAGAAGAACTCAATGAGTTCAAAAGGAATGAAGTCTGGTATCTAGTGGATAGACCCAAACACCAAGGTGTCATAGGTGTAAAATGGGTGTTCAAAAATAAACGGGATGAGAATGGTGAAGTAGTCAGAAACAAAGCCAGATTAGTAGCTAAAGGCTATAATCAACAAGAAGGCATTGATTTTGATGAAACATTTGCTCCCGTAGCCAGACTAGAAGCAATCAGGCTATTCTTAGCATATGCTGCACACAGACGATTCTAGGTATACCAGATGGATGTCAAAAGTGCTTTCCTCAATGGTATTCTTGAAGAAGACGTATATGTGGAACAGCCACCTGGATTTGAAGAAGCAGATCCAAATCAGAAAGTATACAGACTGGAAAAAGCAGTCTATGATCTTAAACAAGCACCTAGAGCTTGGTATGAGACATTATCAACATTTCTACTAGACTCTGGTTTCAGAAGAGGATCAGTTAACAAGACTTTATTCATTATTAAAGTCAAAGAAAATATACTCCTAGTACAGATATATGTAGATGATATCATATTTGGATCTCAATCCACCTATTTATGTGACAAATTTGCTGAACTTATGAAAAATAAGTATCAAATGTCCATGATGGGGGAGATGAGTTTCTTTCTAGGTTTGCAGGTACAGCAGGAACCAGATGGTATCTTCATTAACCAAACAAAATACATCAACGATCTGCTAACCAAATTTGGGATGAAAGACAGCAAAATAGTTAAAATCCCAATGCAGACCAATGGGAAAATCGAACCTGACCCAGAAGGAAAACCAGCTAATATTACACAATACAGAGGGATCATAGGATCACTACTATACCTAACTGCCAGTCGACCTGACATCACATTTGCAGTAGGTGTATGTGCAAGATACCAAGCTAATCCCAAAGAGTCTCACATGGAAGCAGCTAAAAAGATATTAAGATATCTTAAGGGAACAGCCCACTTAGGATTATGGGACCCATGTGAAGACAACTTTGAGCTAACTGGAAGATGGATGATCAGATCGTTTAAATTCCAATCGGGAATTATCAACAGATCATCAAACAAGATTAATGTCCAACACTTGAGAATGGCATAAACAGATCGATGTTATTAACAACAGTTTGTTAAGTGAGAGATCGATTTGGACAAGATCACCTGATGCCACGTGGATATTAATTAAATCTTTTATTTCCCACTACTTGATTAAGGGGGAAAAGTCAACAATATACGGCGACCATATCAACCTAATCATAGTATATATATCTATTTACTGACATATATATACCAAATCTTTTATTTTTGATGATTAGTACAGTGTTTGGGAAACATGATCGAGGAGATATTTACCTATTCAAGAAAAAGGAAGAAAAGTGATGGCTACAAAATAAACGTGCCACACTACAACCGTATGATCAAAGCGCGTGTATCAAACACAGAAAAAGAGAAGATAGTAGACCTTAAGTCTATAACTCAAGAGGCGAGAAAAAGCTGAAAAAGGGAAGTAAATCAAATAAAATATTACACTTTCTTATAGCTTATCTACCTATATATATATATTTTGATAAGGCGGTTCATCTATCACTCACATACACCGTTCTTCTTCCTTCAACACTTAGCGAAAATTCTCACTCTTGCAAAATTCCTCAATCTTCAAAAATTAATCTGTTTTTACCACAATGGCACCGAAATCTTCGCAATTTCTTGAGCAAATGAACTTTCTGAAACCATATATTCATCAAGACCTTTTCACAGTTCTTGATACCTTCGGGTTTCATAAACTGGACAAGGCATTCGACCTTGTTAGGCGCTGCAAAGGTTCAATTTTTATGAGCTGTTTCTTTCTTTAACTGCTCTATATCATGCATGCAATCTCTCAAACCTGTATTGAAAATTGTCTTTACCCAATTGCATGTATATGTTCACTTGGACTGTGTTGAATCGTTATATTCTGTAAACTGCTATTGAGAGCTAATACTTCATTGATGGAAGGATAGTGCTCACATTTGCTCTTCTGATTTCTTTGTAGGATTTCACAATATAATCACCACTCATCCTGTCCACTTCCTACCCAAAGAAGTTGCTGTGTTCTATCTCTCGTGGCAAGGAGAGAAGGGTGGAAACGAAGCAACCATTAGGGTTAGCAAGGGAAGTACCATCAGCAACACCACTTACAATGTATTAAACATTATAGACAATGTCTATAAGTTAAAAGATGAAGGTCTCAGCCTTGGGGAATTGACCGAAGAGCAACTACAAGAGGCTATGGAAATGGTGATGGTGGTGGCCATGCATTATACAAACAAAATGTTCCAAAGGGCACTACTCGCTCTCGAATTCAAAATCATCTTTGAATTCGTCCAGCGATTCTTCTTGAACCATAATGGTTCTTATGACCAGCTCACCCCTGAAAAATTCAGAATTCTGGCTGCTGTGGTGCTTAACCTGCCAGTCAACTGGAGTAGAATTCTATTCGATCTCTTGGCGAAGGAGGCCAAGATGATCATGTTTGTCAAAGGAGGGAACCCTGGGATAGAGGTGAAGAGGAGCAGCTTAAGGCACTCCACAAAAATCAGCTACATGCTGGAGTCCTTTTTCAGCCAGCACAAATGGGACAATTCTGTGGAATTTAATGACAGATTGAGATTCCCAAAGGATCAGCACCAGATCGAAATGTCAATGGGCATTTCCGCAAATCTGATTGCAAGAGTGAAAGACCCTGTCTTTGTTAATGCGCTGATGGAGATGGGTAGCTCTAACCCCATCTGGATCCCACCATCTGCCACAACAGAGAAGTCCACAAAATCAAAAGTTACAAAGGAGAAACCCATCGAAAGGACCCCCACTAAGCGAGTTACAAGGAGGGCAAGTTCAGTTGAGACTGATGCCTCCACAGCAGCCCAGCACCCAAACCTAAAAGAAGAAGGCTGCAGAAACTTGCTGAAGAAGTTCAGAGCCCTGAACCCATCCTTGAAGAAACTATCATTCATCAACAAGAAGTTGTGGAGGAGGAAATTTTGGTAACTGGACCACCAGAGAATGCTGTACCAAGTAGGTCTCAATCTGGTTTGTCCATTGGACAATATATAGTCTATCCTACAATATTCCGGTAAGGAGTATCTCATCTCCTTCCTTATTCTTCACAAAATAGTTATTAGCATCAATAACAATCTAGTTACCGTTAGCAAAGAATTGACTTACTGAAAACAGATTGTGACTAAGACCCTCAACATATGATACATTTGTGATAGTGGTCTTGCCAACTTTGATGTTTCCATATCCTCTAGTGTAACCTTTTGCATTACATCCAACGGTGACTTGAGGTCCTGGTTTTTCAATGTAATCTGATAATAGATTTTTATCACATGTCATGTGCTTCGAACATCCACTATCTATTATCCAGATTGCTCCTCTTGCTATCTTGTTTCTTCTTGCAGTCTTCTGATCCTGCAATTAATTTAACTTAGCTACCCTTCAACGTTTGGGTGCTTGGTTATTAGCAAATGTTCCCTTTCGAATCCAGAACATTTTAGGTTTAGGAACAGATATATAACAAGTGATAATCTTCCCATCATCATCAACTTTAGACAGAGAATGAAATACAGATGGATGGTGTCTCTCTATTCCATCATTTGTTGGTCCCGAAAGAGCAAGGTTTGGTGTATGGGGGGGGGGGGGGAATACACAAAATACAAACTTTTCAGTTTACTTGTTAAATTATTATAGAGTTCAAGCTATTCTCATTTAAGAAATTGCTCGGCATATGACTAACCAGATTGATACTCAGATCAATACCAGATTAGTCCAAACAGATTGCTCTCTAGTGAAAACACTTGGACAATAATAAGAGTGATGTTATTACTTTCAAAGTATTGTGCGTGCGGAAATATGGTGGATTTAATGGGTGCTCTTGTTTAGAAAACCTTAAGGATTAATCAAGTTGTATTAGGAGATTGATTGAGATGCAGATTATATGATAGTGCAGATGGTTAGAAAAATAAACAACTGAAAGTAAAATGAGGAAATATAAAGAACACAGTTGTTTAACGTGGTTCGGGAAATCCCTACGTCCACGATCTAGTCAAATCTAGACCAGATTATCCACTACTAGGATACTCTGCTTGTTTATACTCGTGGAGAACGAGTCACAAGTATCAATCAATGCTAGAGAGATACTTATGCACGAAATAAGGGTCGTGTCCCTTTACAACAGATTACCTCTACGTTATCACTAGAAAACTACTAGCTAGCAGGGTGATCTCCTTTCTCTCAATAAGACAGACTTGAATCGAGGTTGGGTTGGTGTGATGTAGTATCACAGTTTGAAGCTCTTAGTCTGGTTCACAGGTTGCTTGAGAGTATGTTAACAATATAGCTCGCGTGCGTGTTGTGTATCGTACTCCAGACCATGGCTCCAAATATATATAGGCATTGAATTTAAAATTCTAGCCGTTTGTTGATTGGCATGAGATTGATTGTTTGATTACCAATCGATGATATCCATCATATCTGTTCTTGCCATGTAGAGAACGTTGACTCAATCTTCAAGTTATGGAAAGCAGATTACTAACGGTCTTCTTTCCTTCTTTGTGACAGATGAAGATTCTCTTTCCATTCCCTGTTGGATAGACTTTAATTTTGACGTGGCAAGATGGTGCTATGCTGTAAGCAACGATCTGGTCAGTGATCTGGTCGCTGTCTGTTACAGCAGATCGATTCCTTCTTGACATAAAGTCTTGGCCTTCATCCTATGCTATTTATAGAAATGACTTCTATAGGAATAATTCCTTTACATGTTAAGTCATCTCCTAATCTGTTCTCTAACAGAATTCACTTTAAATATAGTGATCTGCTTTACACGTAGAACAGTTTAATACAGAAAAGAACTAAGTGTGTTTCGAAGAGTCATCATCAAAACCAAAAATATATTAGGGTTCCCAACAATTTCCCCCTTTTTGATGATGTCGAAACCACACTTTACAAGTATGTCCTAATAACTCTTTTGAGAGTGATCTGGTTTGATGACCAGATTGATTATGATTCGTTATTAGGTTATAACAATTAAGATAGTTTGTATATGTGTTCTGGACAATAGGAAGTTGTCATCAGAAACTAAATGAACTTCATATATAAAAGGCAAGACAGATTATAGTTCATCAAGACAAAAAATAGGAATTACAGATCATAATGATATGAGAAATTATAACTATCTGCTCTTCCTCCTCTCCTCTTGTAGCTTCTTCATTTTGGCCCTTGTCTCGTCAGAAATGAGTTGAACACTTTCATAAACTCCCTCTCTTACCCCTTATGTAATCTGGGTCTTCAGAGTCTATCTTGTATCCCCTGTTTTCTGCCAGTTGGTTTATGAAAGTGAGCAAAAAGGTTTTATCTGGGAGATCAGTGCCTGGTATGGTGGGGCAAGTTCTGAACTCCTTCTCCGGGGCAGTAATCTAAATTTTAGCCTTTGCTGCAGCCTCTCTTATTCCTTGTACCAAATCTCTTGTGTCATTTTGATCCAAAAAGAGGTTAAATGCCTCATTGGGTGTGCCCTCGCTGTATGCTGGCTCTTTGAGAAAATATCGGCACATTATGAAGCCAAAGCGAAGTCCTTCCCATCCCTCTTTTAGGTTCTCTAGGACCCAGTTGGTCTCTCCTTCTTTAGATTTTGATGTTCTGATTGGAGCAGACGAGAACCAACCGGACCCAGATCTCTTCTTTCTCTTTAGTGGTTGGGATTGGCTCGATCTACTTGAAGATGTTGTCTTTTGAATGTGAGCAGATGGAGCAGATGGTGGGCTGGAAGTGTCTAGTGCTATCTGCTGTTCCATTTCATCAGCACCAGATGATTGCAACTTCCCCTTCGCAACCAATGTCTTCTTCTCCTTCCTGGATCCTTCCCCCTTTTCGACATCATCAACATACATATTGATGAGTGCCCTTAGGGAGGTGATCTCTTCTTTCATCTCTTTCATCTCCTTGTTTGTATTGACCTTTTGTGTAAGCAGTGATGTGATGTTGACATTGGAATCATCGATCTGCTTTTGAAAAGATGTCTTTGCGTTGAGCAGATCAGCTTTGTAGCCCTCCTGATCTTCTTTATAATTCCAATTTCATCAAAGAAAGCATCAATCATTGTTTTTGTTGGATAGCACAGTTCACTCATCTTTCTTTCAACAAAATTTTTGCCATCTGATTCAAATGTCCTGAACATGGCTCTTGTGTGTGCATTGGCCTCCTTTACCACATCAACTGCTATGCCATCTGTTTGTTCCTTGACAATGGTATGAACCATGTCCTTTTCTTTTTGTGCGAATTCTGTCACAATCTTGTACATTTCATTCACCTTGAGCTTCATGGTGTCTAGAGTCTGATCGAACTGTGCCTTTCTCTCTTCTGCAGCAAATCGATCGTCATCCATCTTTTTGCTCAGCTCCTCCAGTTTCAATCTGCATACTCTCCTTAAATCAGAGTCAACCTGGTCAACGTGAGTTTTCAGGTGGTTGTTGAACTCTGTGAGAATGCGAATGGCCTCATCCTGGACTGTAGAGAGCGTCCCATACATGTACTTGTCAACCTCGTGCGAGATGAGGTTTTTCACTTGAGCATTTGACAGGGATTGATGTTGTGTCATCAGTATGTCTTCTAGATTTGTCATTTCTACAAAATCCTCCATCGTGGCTGCGACAACAGGGGTATATATGTCATCTATTTGTATACCTCCCACCCTCTGTCCAGCTGGTTCGTGTTCTTCTGGTGTCTGGCTGACCACTGCGATGGGAGCCTGACTGGCCTTGGCTAGTTCCCCCTCAGCCTGTGGAGTGGTCTCCACAACCTGTTCTCCAGCATCAGCCATGTGCTGATCTGGTTCAGGTCCTGTGATTACTGCACCCGATTGGTGAGAATCAGTGGATTCTGCTTCAACTCTTTCTTCCTCAGAAACTTCTTCCTCAATGCTGTCATAAAAGTCTAGCATGTGTGCTTTCACATACTCAGATTGAAGGTCGATCTGTAGTTCGTCAGCTTCAAATTTTTACATACCAAGGATGTCTGATTTGTATGTCTCCCTTAGCTCAGCAATAGAAGAGGCCGTGAAGATATTGAGCAGGGTGGCTTCTTCAATCTTCAGGGCATGTATCGAACTGGTTCTGAGCAGGGCATCCAAGACATAGAATTCTTTGTCTTTTACGATCAAAAGGAACTTGAGCCTTCTGGCTGCTTCATATGTTTCTGGGGTGAGCTGGATCCCAGGGAATGTCCTAAGGACAGAATGATCTGCTTCTGCTTCAAGCATTTTCACCACAGATTCTGCCTTCTTCATCTCTTCTTCCTCATCTGTTGATTCATCTTCTCCTTCAACTTCCTCATCTATCTGCTCTAAAGGTTCAGCAGATGATGGACTTGTAGTATGTTTTGGAGAAAAGTCCTTGACCTGGCCTGGGACCAAGGATGAAATGGGAGCCACGTTCTCAGGAGTGACAGTTGCTTCCTCTTGGAGTTCCTCCACTGGTTCAGATAGTTTGTGGAGTCTTCTCCTTTAGGGCTTAGGTGGTTGGGCTGCTGTGGAAGTGTCAGTGTCAACTGAGCTTGCCCGCCTAGTAACTCTTTTGGAGGGGGTCCTTTCGATTGGTTTCTCCTTTGTAACTTTTGATTTTGTGGACTTCTCTGCTGGGGCTGATGGAGGAACCCAGATTGGGTTAGAATTGCCCATCTACATCAAGGTGTTGAGAAACACAGGGTCTGTCACCCTTGCAATCAAATTTGCAGAAATGCCCATAGACATTTCAATCTGGTGCTGGTCCTTTGGAAACCTCAATCGGGTGTTGAACTCCACAGAAGAGTCCCATTTGTGCTGGCTGAAGAATGTCTCCAGCATGTAACTTATTTTTGTCGAGTGCCTCAGATTGCTTCTTTTCACCTCAATTCCAGGGGTGCCTCCTTTGACGAAAGTAATCATCTTGGCCTCCTTCGCCAAGAGATCAAATAAGATTCTGCTCCAATTAACTGGTAGGTTAAGCACGACAACAGCGAGAATCTTGAACTTCTCGGGAGTGACCTGGTTATAAGAGCCATTGTGGTTCAAGAAAATCCGCTGGATGAATTCAAAGACTATCTTGAATTCGGGTGCGAGTAGTGTAATACCCTCAAATTCTAATTAGTACTTAATTGCTAATTAGAGTCTTAATAAGGCTTTGCATCCTTAAGAGATAATATTTATGAGATTAAGAAGAGCTTGAAAGCTTTATTATATAATTTAGAAGAAAGAATTTTAATTATTTAGTTAAGAAAGAAAATGGAATTTATTAATTCCATATTAAGAATAAAAGAAAGGGGTTGAGGCAGAATAAATTCAGACGAAGCATCCCCCTCAGAAGAGAAATTTTTTATCTATTAGATAATATAAAAAAATGGAATTAGAAATTTCATTAAGTTAGTAAACAGATAATATAGGGAATAAAAATTTATTATTGCAATTTCGGCAATAATTAAATAAGTTCTCCTTTAGAATTCAGTTTGAGAATTCGACAGCTTTAGTAATATCTACAAATTATGCCCAATTTTATAATATATATAGAAGAGATTATTATGAAGATTTTATTAGAAAAATATTATTATAGAAAGAATTTATTTAGTTAAATTTATTCGGTATTTTAAAGTTTGAATAAGTTATTCAAACGAACTCCAAATCATGAACGGTCTGAACCTGTGGATTCTAGGTGTCGAGACGAATCATCCAGTATCAATGTCTCAAAACCCGGAAAAGAAGACTCTAGAAGCTTCTAGAAGCCCCTAGAGAAGTGTAGAAAAATTAAATAAATTAATTATTAAATTGGGAAATTATTTACTTAGCTTATAAGTAAGATTTTTACTTACTATTCATAATCATCATCATCTTCCAACATCTCCACCCTAATTTTCGTCACTATTCACACACACTACACACACTAAACAAATTTTTCTTCAAATCTCAAGAATTAAGCCAAAAATCAATACCAAATTGTGAGAAAATCATCCAATCAAGGTAAATATCCAATTTCTTCATGTTTTAGCTTGAAAAATGATGAAGAATTCCCTCTTTTAAAGCATGAGAATTCCATGAGAATTCCCTCTTTGATTTTAATTATGTTGTAGCAAATAGATAGAAAGACATGCTTTAAGTAAGATTATGCAAAGAATCTTAAGAAATGATGGTTAATTTAATTTCCCCTAAATTGCCAACATAAACCCTAATTTAAATCATTAGAATTTGTATGAATTTCCTTGAATTGAGCATGAATAAGTATCATTAGATATCAATAGACATGATTAGAACAAGAAATTAGAGCAAAAATCAAACTTTCTACCATTAATGAAAAGGACCGAAAAATTTCATCTTATGAGTCCTATGAGATTTTGATTTTATTTGTTTAAATTGAAATCATATTTGAGTTTATTGGTATGAATAATGTTTAGAATAATTTATTGAGAATTTTCCAAGCACTAGAAATGAACTTTCAAAAAATTTAGTAGTTAATGGAGTTTCAAAGTTTATACATATGTGGATGCTATTTAGTTTAAATGATGATGCATTGGATTAAAAGAAGAAGAAGGGCATGATTAAAAGTTATATATAGAGATTTTATTTGTTTGATTTAATATGATATTTGAGATAAAGAATGAATATAGTGGCTAATGTCAATTTATGGGATTTTATTAGCCAAGTATGTAAGAGTTAGAAATTGTTAGTTTAGTATGTAAAGAAGTGATGTAATAATATAAATAAGATAAGTGATGAATGTAATGTTAAGATAGAAGGATGCAAAAGCCGAAGAAATTATAGTTATACTAATTGATAATCAAGTAAATTACAAGAAGAAGAATGAGATTATGAATTGATGATTTCATAGAAAAGAGTAAGATTTCTTATTCTTAAATGTTTTATTTATGAAAGGTTCAGCTGAGAAAGAGAAAGAAGAAAAGAAAGAAAGAGACGAAGCCTCGGGTTAAATAGATTAAACCCTTCAGGTGGGCTTTCTAACTAAAGAATGCACGTGCTAAAGAATTATTTATGAAGATATGTTTTTATGTTTAAACAAGTTGACTTGCCTATTTTTGAGCATGTTGCATGTACCTATCTACGCCAGAATTACGATATCGGCCCTATGCCGGACGAGCTGCCGGTAAGGGTTTGTGTACACATTAGACCGTGAGCCGGTGAGCGGACTGGCCGGTCAGAGTGTTTGAGGGGGAGGCCTACCTCTCAACACAAGAAAGTAGATATGGTATCACAGATTTAAGATATTTGTCTGCAGACATAAAACATGCATATTCAGTTTTTATTGTTTTCAGAAAGAAAAGATATATGTTTTAAGAAGCGTATGCAGGTTATTTTTCTTGAAAACCCTGTATATGCTAAAGTTGGCAAGTCAATCATATAGCTCTAAGAGCAAGTTTTAAATGTTTTTGCATGTGTCCACTGAGTGCTTTATGTACTCACGCCCTGCATGTGTTTCTAAACATGCAGGTTGAGCTGGGAGATGGCGATGGAGCTGAACACTATAGTTATTTCGACATGTAAACTATTGAATGGGTTATGGTTATTTTGTTCAATTTTGTTGAAACATACTTGTGAGCCCAGAGTTATATGTCGTCATACATATAACTCAACCACTCTTTCCGTTGTGAACCTTAGTTTTCTTTTGGTTGTTAATCTGAATGTTTGGTACCATTATGTTTGCTCAGCTTATGAAATCCATGTTGGTAATTTTCTTGGTGAATCATCATGTTTAACCCTTCTTCTTAATTACTTGAGCTTTGCCTTTGGTAAATTGAAACCCGAGACCATAAATTGTTGAGTTTTGTTTTCGATAGAAATAGGGCAGCAGGTTGAAAACCCTTTTCTGTACGTTTCATCTGTCAGAATTCAGGTAAAATGAGTACCATTTCAAAGATCTTTTCAATACCTTTCTAACGGTTCTTTCGGATCTCAATTTGGAGTCCGAATGAGTAAGTTATGAGCCTTTGAAGTTAAGGTGTCGAACATGCCCTGAATTCCTACGAAAACTTTGATTCAATTTATCCTTGAGAATAAACTTCATTTCCCAGAGTTTCCTAAGTTAACCGAGTCATGGTCTAATTACTTAACTAAGAAAGGGTTAAGGAATTGGGCTGTGACAAGTAGGGCTCTGTTGAACATCTTGTTTACGTAGCTGATAGGTACCACCATTACCATCTCCACTGCTTCCTGGAGTTGGGCTTCACTGATGTCACTCAGACTAAGACCTTCGTCCTTCATCTTGTAAACATTGTCAATAATGTTTAGAACGTTGTAAGTGGTGTTGCTAATGGTGCTACCCTTGCTAACCCGGATGGTTGCCTCGTTTCCACCCTTCTCTCCCTGCCATGAGAGATAAAATGCAGCTACTTCTTTGGGCAAGAAGTGAACAGGGTGTGCAGTAACTATATTGTGAAAACCTACAATGAAATCAAGATAATATATGCGAGCACTTTCCTTCCATCAACGAAGTATAAGTGCTCAATAACAGTTTACAGAATATGATGTCCTATATCACAGTACAAGTGAGCATAACATGCAGATATGTAAAAGGAATTTCTATACAGGTTTGAGAATTTTCAGAACAAACAAGATATACAGCAGTTAATAAGTAAGAACATCTTATAAATAATAAACCTTTGCAGTGTCGAACAAGGTCGAAGGCCTTGTCCAGTTTATGAAAACCGAATGTATCAAGTACTGCAAACAGATCTTGATGAATGTAGGGTTTCAAGAAATTCACTTGCTCAAGAAATGCAGAAGATTTGGGTGCCATTTTGGTAAAGACACAGAGTTTCTCGAAAGAGAGAGTTGGAAGGTAGAAAATTTCGCTTAGTGTAGGAAGTTTTAAGAGTGGGTGATAGTTGAACCGCCTTATCAATTATATAAAAGAAATGAAAGATAAGTAAGGTAATAATATAATTTAATATTCTTCCCTTTTTCAGCTTTTCCCGCCTTTCCAAAGTATAGACTTGTAGTCTATTACCGCCTCTATTGAGCGTATGATATACGCGCTTTTGATCGTGGGGATGTGGAGTGGTGCGTGTTGATTCATACTGTCAAGAGTACATCCTTTTTCTTGATTTGGTAAATATCATTGATCACTGTTCCCAAACATAGTATCAATCATCACAAAAATAAAAGATTAGATATATTGTGTCAGAAATTAGATATATGGTATGATTATGTTGATATAGTCGCCGTATATAATTGACTTTCCCCCTTAACCAAGTAGTGGGATAAATTAATAAAAGATATTAATTAATATCCACGTGGCATCAAGTAATCTGGTCCAAATCGATCTCTCGAGTTGTTTGTTAATGCAATCGATCTGATTATGCCACTTTCAAATTTTGGAAATGAATCTTGTGTGATGATATGCTAATAATTTCCGGTTGGAATTTAAACGATCTGATCATCAAGCTTCTATTTGGATGATCTGGTGACAATTCCCAGTTGGAATTTTGCATCGCCTGTTTTTATCAATCTTGTTTGTATCGATTTGGTTCAAGTTCCCTTTTGAACTTGATTTGATTTATGGCAATCTGGTCCTATCTTCAAGATTTAATAGTCCTAATTTACTACAATGCATCTTGAATCTTTCTTCTGGTAATGCTTTGGTGAGAATGTCAGCTCTCTAGACTTTAGTGTGTATTTTCTCGATATGTACATGTTTTCTTTCAACATGATCTCTTATAAAATGATGTCTTACGTCCACATGTTTGCATCTGGTATGCAAAAGAGGATTTTGTGTGATAGCTATAGCACTTGAGCTATCACAGAAGATGGGTATTTCCTTGACATCAATCTCATAATCTTTAAGTTGTTGTCTTAGCCACAGTATTTGTGCACAACAACTTCCAGCTGCCATATATTCTGCCTCTGTGGTTGATGTGGCAACAGATGTCTGTTTCTTTGAGAACCAAGAGATCAGCTTATTTCCTAAAAACTGACATGTACCAGATGTTGACTTTCTGTCCAGCTTACATCCAGCATAGTCTGAATCTGTGTATCCAGTTATCTCAAACTTGTCTTCACATGGGTACCATAATCCTAAGTGGGCTGTTCCCTTAAGATATCTTAATATCTTCTTAGCTGCTTCAATGTGAGATTCTTTGGGATTTGCTTGCTATCTTGCACATACACCTACTGCAAATGTGATGTCAGGTCGACTGGCAGTTAGGTATAGTAGTGATCATATGATCCCTCTGTATTGTGTAATATTTGTTGGTTTTCCTTCTGGATCAGGTTCAATTTTCCCATTGGTCTGCATTGGGATTTTAACTATTTTGTTGTCTTTCATCCCAAATTTGGTTAGCAGATTGTTGATGTATTTTGTTTGGTTAATGAAGATACCATCTAGTTCCTGCTGTACCTGCAAACCTAGAAAGAAACTCATCTCCCCCATCATGGACATTTGATACTTATTTTTCATAAGTTCAGCAAATTTGTCACATAAATAGGTGGATTGAGATCCAAAAATGATATCATCTACATAGATCTGTACTAAGAGGATATTTTCTTTGACTTTAATGATGAATAAAGTCTTGTCAACTGATCCTCTTCTGAATCCAGAATCTAGTAGAAATGTTGATAATGTCTCATACCTAGCTCTAGGGGCTTGTTTAAGACCATAGACTGCTTTTGCCAGTCTGTATACATTCTGGTTTGGGTCTGCTTCTTCAAATCCAGGTGGCTGTTCCACATATACTTCTTCTTCAAGGATACCATTTAGGAAGACACTTTTGACATCCATCTGGTATACCTTGAATCGTTTGTAAGCAGCATATGCTAAGAATAGCCTAATGGCTTCTAGTCTGGCTACGGATCAAAATCAATGCCTTGTTGATTTTAGCCTTTAGCTACTAATCTGGCTTTGTTTCTGACTACGTCACCATTCTCATCCCGTTTATTTTTGAACACCAATTTTACACCTATGACTCCTTGGTGTTTGGGTCTATCCACGAGATACCAGACCTCATTCCTTTTGAACTTATTGAGTTCTTCTTGCATTGCTGTTATCTAATCTATATCTTGTAGTGCTTCATGTGCATCAGATGGTTCAATGAGAGAGAGATAACTGTGTACTTTCTCCATGCATTCTTCTAATTTTCACACGATCTGATGGGTTCCTAACAATCTATTCTGGTGGATGATCTTGTATCCATCTCCTTCTCCTGGTCATCTCTTCATCTGATATCTTAGGTTCAGGATGATTTGTTGGTTCCTCAAATTCAGGGTGTGATGTAGAAGATGATTGGAATGGATTCTCATTAGTATTTTCTTCTGGATTTGGATTTTCAGATTGATTATCTTCTGCAATGACTGTTTCATTGCTTGGTGATCTGTTTTCATCCAGATCATGTAGTGTTGTTCTCCCTCGCTGTATAACTTCTTCAGCAATAGGTGGAATGTTAATCTCTTCATCATCACTTTTTGAATTCCGGATAAGGATATCTTCAAGTAATAGTTCATTCATCCTTCTTGTAGTCATCTGGTTTTCTGTGTGTTTTTCATCAAGTGACCTGTACTCAACAATAGACTCATCAAAAACAACATTAGGTGTTACCTTTACAATATGAGAGTTCTTATTATAGACTCGGTATGCTTTACTAACATCAGAATATACCAGGGTGAGTTTTGCTATCAAAAGTTTTCAATTGAGATTTCCCATTATTGTGTATGTAACACAAACAGCCAAAAGTTCGAAAGTAAGAAATCCTAGGCTTTCTGTTGTTCAAAATCTCATATGGTGTCTTTCCATGTCTAAGTGTGATAGATGATCTGTTTTGAGTATAGCAGGCTGTGTAAATGGCTTCTGCCCAGAATTTCTTTGGTAGATTGGTTGCGTTAAGCATTGTGCGAGCTGCTTCTTTTAGAGATCTGTTTCTCCTTTCAACTACTCCATTCTGTTGAGGAGTTCGAGCAGCAGATGTTTGATGAGTGATCCCCATCTTATTGCAGTATGCTTCAATCTTTTGGTTGAGAAATTCTATTCCTCGATCTGTTCTGATAGAGATTATATTCATCTCCTTCTGCTTGGTGATCTTGTGTAGAAAGTCAGGGAGTTTGTCTAGAGTCTCTTTCTTCTTTAGTAAAAAGATGACCCAAGTGAATCTTGAGTAATCATCTATGATTATTAAAGTGTATTTCCTCCCATTCATGCTTAGAGGTTTAACTGGACCAAACAGATCTAAATGCAAAAGCTCCAGTATTCTTGTGGTTGAGTGAGCTATTTTGCTTTTAAAAGTTGTTCTGGTCTGCTTTCCAGCTTGACAGACTTCACATATATGATCTTTATCATATATTTGATCTGGTAGACCTTCCACTAGTTTTTCTTTTGCAATCTTGTTCATTGACTTGAAGTTTAGATGACTCAATCTCTTGTGCCATAACCAGCTTGTTTCTGATACTGTTTTAGTAACTAAACAAGTCTCGATCTGGTTTGTCCACTGGACAATATATAACCTTGTTCTTCACAAGACAATTGTTAGTGTCAAAGATGATCTGATTACCATTAGCACAGAATTGACTTATAGAAAACAGGTTGTGGCTAAGACCCTCTACATACGAAACATTAGTGATAGTGGTCTTGTCAACTTTTATGTTTCCATATCCTCTGGTGTACCCTTTTGAGTTGCATCCAAAGGTGACCTGTGGTCCTGGCTTCTCTATGTAATCTGATAGTAGGTTCTTATCACATGTCATGTGCTTTGAACAACCACTATCTATGATCCAGATTGCTCCTTTTGCTATCTTGCTTCTTCTTTCGATTTTCTGGTCCTGCAATTAATTACACTTAGCTACCTTTCAACGTTTGGGTGCTTGATTATTAGTAAATGTTCCCTTTCGAATCCAGAACATTTTTGGGTTAGGAACAGAAATATAACAGGTAATGATATTTCCATCATCATCAATTTTAGATAAGGAGTGAATTTCAGATGGATGGAATCTCTCTATTCCATCTTTCTTATGACTCTTCTTGATAGGTAGTGTCCTGTTGACATTAGTTTTATGAGCACGATCTGTTTCTGTGTGACAGACTGGTTGACCATTTGTTTGACCGTACTACCTATTGACTGTCTCTTTCATAATCATCTTTTGGGGATGACCTTTCTTGTTTTTCAAGTTTTTCACTTGATCTGGTATTTGTTTTCTCTCTGGTACAAAGTTTATGGTACTAGAAGATTTTCCTGAGTGGCCTAGATATCCTAATCCAGATGTGCCCTGTTGTTGCAGGTTGATTACCTCGACTTCATCGGGACAGTTGTCTAGTCCCATATAGCATTCATCCCAACCTTCTTCATCATTAGCAAAGAAGGCTTCATCATTTTCTGATGAGCTATCTGAGAAATGACTCGAGCGGCTTGATTCTTGTTCAGCTAACATGGCTTTTCATTCATGTTTGAGTTTTCGATCTCTCTTTGCTCTCAACTCTTCTCTTTGGCTTTTGGAAAGATCAGGGTAGTCTGGTTTGAACTGACCTGTTCTTCCACAACCAAAGCAGGTATAATCTGTAGAGTTATCAGATCGATCATTGTCACGCTTCTTGTAGAATTTGTTTTTGTTGTCTTTGTAGAAGCGTCTGTATTTCTTCGATCTGATCTCCATCTTGTTCATACGTTTTGCAATCATTGCAAATTCTTTTAACAGTTTGTCATAGCCTTTCTCTTCATCTGGCAGTGAAGGTTCAGAAGGATCATCTGGTTTGCTCTTTGATTTAAAGGCTACTTCTTTGTCCTTCTTAGAACTGCTTTCGAACTTTTTGGACAGATGATCTGGTCCTCGTATTCTTTGAATTTCACATTCATGACCTTCAAGGTGATCAAATAATGCTTCTGTAGACAGTTCATTGAAATCTGCACGAAGAGGTTGCATTGCAGCATAGATCTCCCAGTTAGGTGGAAGTGCTCTGAGTACTTTCATATTCTTCTCCCTTTGAATATATTTGTTCTTATTGAACGCAGATATCTCAAGGAGAATTCCAGTGAATCTCATCTTCATTTGTTCTATTGTCTCACCTGGCTTCATTTTGAATTCATCATATTTGTTGCAGGCTAGAGACAGCTTGTTCTCAATCATTACTTCAGATCCTAGACACAGGTCTCGTAGGGCTTCCCACATCTCTTTGGCAGTATCCCTTTAGCAAAGTCATCCAGGTTGGCTTCGCGTCGTTCTTCAGCAGTGTATTTTCTTGGATCTTTGGGAACTATCTGTGTAGTTACACAAGTTGCATTGGTTACTGTCACTTCTTCAGTGATATGTAGTGGACCTTCTTCGATAACTTTCCACATCAGATAGTGATGGGCTTTGACTGCCATTTTGATTCTGAAGCTCCATTCTTTATATCCTTGGATAGAGAATTCTTCGCACGCACTAACAACAGATGATTCCATAGCAAATAGTATGCACGTGAATGAAAAATAGATTTTCCTAGATCTATTCAAGTTGACCACGCAGGTGTATATCCCTGTGAAAAAGAAACAATGGTCGTTTGAACCACGCTCTGATACAACTTGTTGGTCCCGAAAGAGCAAGGTTTGGTGTATGAGGGGGGGAATACACCAAATACAAACTTTTCAGTTTACTTGGTTGTTTATTAGAGAGTTCAAGCTAATCTTTAAATAAGAAATTGCTCGGCAGATGACTAACTAGTTTGATCAACAGATCGGTCCCAGATTAGTCCAAACAGATTGCTCTCTAGTGAAAACACTTAGACAATAATAAGAGTGATCTTATTATTTTCAAAGTATTGTGCGTGCGGAAATATGGTGGATTTAATGGGTGCTCTTGTTTAGAAAACCTTAAGGATTAATCAAGTTGTATTAGCAGATTGATTGAGATGAAGATTATATGATAGTGCAGATGGTTAGAAAAATAAACAACTGAAAGTAAAATGCAGAAATATAAAGAACACAGTTGTTTAACGTGGTTCGTGAAATCCCTACGTCCACGATCTGGTCAAATTTAGACCAGATTATCCACTACTAGGATACTCTACTTGTTTATACTCGTGGAGAACGAGTCACAAGTATCAATCAATGCTAGAGAGATACTTATGCACGAAATAAGGGTCGTGTCCCTTTTCAACAGATTACCTCTACGTTACCACTAGAAAACTACTAGCTAGCAGGGTGATCTCCTTTCTCTCGATAAGACAGACTTGAATCGAGGTTGGGTTGGTGTGATGTAGTATCACAGTTTGAAGCTCTTAGTCTGGTTCACAGGTTGCTTGAGAGTATGTTGACAATATAGCTCGCGTGCGTGTTGTGTATCGTACTCCAGACCATGGCTCCAAATATATATAGGCATTGAATTTACAATTCTAGTCGTTTGTTGATTGGCATGAGATTGATTGTTTGATTACCAATCGATGATATCCTTCTTATATGTTCTTGCCATGTAGAGAACGTTGACTCAATCTTCAAGTTATGGAAAGCAGATTGCTAATAGTCTTCTTTCCTTCTTTGTGACAGCCGGAGATTCTCTTTCCAATCCTTGTTGGATAGACTTTAATTTTGACATGGAAAGATGGTATGATGTATAGGATGATGTCATCTAGAGGCTTGATGACTATATCGATCTGGTGCTACGCTGTAAGCAACGATCTGGTCAGTGATCTGGTCGTTTTCTGTTACAGCAGATCGATTACTTCTTGACATAAAGTCTTGGCCTTCATCCTATGCTATTTATAGAAATGACTTCTATAGGAATAATTCCTTTACATGTTAAGTCATCTCCTAATCTGTTCTCTAACAGAATTCACTTTAAATATAGTGATCTGCTTTACACGTAGAACAGTTTAATACAGAAAAGAACTAAGTGTGTTTCGAAGAGTCATCATCAAAACCAAAAATATATTAGGCTTCCCAACATCATTTTTCAATCCTTTCTTATTGAACAATGTCCTGTTGATATTTTTGTTGGATAATGTCCTGTTAACATTCTTTTTATGGACTTGATCTGTTTCTATGAAGCGAGCTGGTTGCCCCTTTGTTTGGGTGTACCTAGTCTCTTTTACCATCATCTTCTAGGGTTGATCTTTCTTGTTCCTTAGATTTATTACTTGATCTGGTATTTGCTTTCTCTCTGGTACAAAGCTTATGTTTCCCAAAGACTTTTCTGAGTGACCTGGATACCCTAATCCAGATGTGCCCTTTTGCTGCATATTGATTAGCAATTTAGCACGTTCATCACTTTTGTAGATCATTTCTTTGCCTTTCTTTATCTTCTCTTCAGCAACATTGTTCCTATTGATGAGATCTTTAACTTTTGAATTTAAAGAGTGGATCTCACTATCATTTCCCTTGATCTGTTCTTCAAGATCAGCTATTTGGGCTACGAATTTGGTATTAGTTGAGCTTAGTATCTGTTCTGATTTCTTCAAATATCTTTTGATGCTCAAATAGCTTTTGAACATCTCATTTATCTTATATTTCCAGTTCCAGATCATTATCATTTGAAGAGATAGAGTTGCAAGAATTTACCTCAACTTCGTCCAGACCGTTGTCTAGTCCCACATAGCATTCATCCCAGCCTTCTTCGTCATTAGCAAAGAATGCTTCATCATTCTCTGATGAGCTATCTGAAAAATGACTCGAGCTACTTGAATCCTGTTCAGCTAGCATGGCCTTGCGCTCATATTTGAGTTTTCGATTTCTTTTTGCTCTCAACTCTTCTCTTTGGCTTTTGGACAGATCAGGGCAATCTATTTTGAAGTGTCCTGTTCTGCCACAACCAAAGCAGGTGTAATCTGCTGAGTTAGATGATTTTGAGGTTTTACCTGTCTGCTGTTTTGATTCATCCTTGGTATCAGATCGATCATTGTCACGTTTCTTGTAGAAGTTCTTGTTATCTATGTAGAAACGTCTATATTTCTTTGATCTGATTTCCATCTTGTCCATGCGTTTGGCAATCATTGCAAACTCTTTTAATAGTTTGTCATAGCCTTTCTCTTCATCTGGTAGAGAAGGTTTAGAAGGTTCATCTGGTTTGCTCTTCGCTTTGAAGGCTACTTCTTTATCCTTCTTCAAGCTGCTTTATCTTTTTGGACAGATAATCTGGTCCACGAATTCTTTGAATGTCACATTCTTGACCTTCAAGGTGATCAAATAATGCTTCTGTAGACAGTTCATTAAAATCTGCACGGAGAGGTTGCATTGCAGCATATATCTCCCAACTAGGTGGAAGTGCTCTTAGTACTTTCATATTCTTCTCTCTTTGAGTATATTTGTTCTTATTGAACGCTAATATTTCAAGGAGGATTCCAGTGAATCTCATCTGCATTTGCTCAATGGTCTCGCCTGGTTTCATCTTGAATTCATCATATTTGTTGCAGGCAAGAGACAGCTTGTTCTCAATCATGACTTCAGATCCTAGACACAAGTCTCTTAGGGCTTCCCACATCTCTTTGGCAGTATCCAAATCTTGGATTTTGTCCAGATGTACCCCTTTGACTGTGCTAGATATGATCCCTTTAGCAAAGTCAACCAGATTGGCTTCGCGACGTTCTTCTGTTGTATATTTCCTTGGATCTTTAGGAACAATCTGTGTAGTTACACCAGTTGAGTTTGTTACTGTAACTTCTTCTGTGATCTGTAGTGGGCCTTCTTCAATAACTTTCCACATCAGATAGTGATGGGCCTTGAGTGCCATTTTGATTTTGAAGCTCCATTCTCTATAACCTTGGATGGAGAATTCTTCACAAGTCTTAACAACAGATGATTCCATAGTAGATAGTATGCACGTGAATGAAAATAGGTTTTCCTAGATCTATTCAAGTTGACCACGCAGGTTTTAACCCTGTGAAACAAAGACAATGGTCGTTTAAACCACCGCTCTGATACCACTTGTTGGTCCCGAAAGAGCAAGGTTTGGTGTATGGGGGGGGGGAATACACCAAACACAAACTTTTCATTTTACTTGATGATTTACAAGAGAGTTCAAGCTATTCTTAAATAAGAAATTACTGGGCAGATGACTAACCAGATCGATCACTAGATCAATATCTGATTAGTCCAAATAGATAGCTCTCTTAGTGTAAACACTTAGACAATAATAAGAGTGATCTTATTGCTTTCAAAGTATTGTGTGTGCGGAAATATGATGGATTTAGTTAATGCTCTTGTTTAGAAAACCTTTTGAATTAATCGGATTGTTAACAGATTGATTGAGATGCAGATTGTATGATAGTGCAGATGGTTAGAATAATGAACAACTGAAAGTAAATATGCAGAATATAAAGAACACAGTTGTTTAACGTGGTTCGGGAAATCCCTACATCCACGATCTGGTTAAAACTAGACCAGATTATCCACTACAAGGATACTCTGCTTCTTTATACTAGTGGAGAACGAGTCACAAGTATCAATCAAAGCTAGAGGGATACTTATGCACGAAATAAGGGTCGTGTCCCTTTACAACAGATTACCTCTACGTTACCACTAGAAAACAACTAGCTAGCAGGGTGATCTCCTTTCTCTCGATAAGACAGACTTGAATCGAGGTGGGGTTGGTGTGATGTAGTATCACATTTTGAAGCTCTTAGTCTGGTTTAAGAGATTGGTTGAGAGTATGTTGTCAATGTAGCTCGTGTGTGTCGTTGTTAATCTCAAGACCATGAACTCCAAGTATATATAGGCTTTGAATTTTTTTTTTTAAATTCTAGCCATTGTTGATTGGCGTGAGATTGATGGTATATTGCCAATCAATGATATCCATCATATCTGTTCTTACTTTGTAGAAATGTTGACTCAATCTTCTAAGTATGGAAAGCAGATCACTCACGGTTGCTTTCCTTCCTTGTGTCAATCGTGGATTCTGTACCCAAACCCTGTTGGATGGACTTTAATTTTGACGTGGAAAGATGGTATGATATGTAGGATGATGTCATCTGGTGGTTTGATGACTCTATCGATCTGGTGCTTCGATGTGATCATTGATCTGGTCGCTGTCTGTCACGTAGAACAGTTTAACTCTAAAGAAACTAAGTGTGTATCGAGAGATTATCATCAAAACTAAGATACTTTAGGGTTCCCAACAGTGATCAAATAAAGCTTCAGTAGAGAGTTCATTGAAATCTGCACGAAGCGGTTGCATTGCACATATATCTCCCAGCTAGGTGGAAGTGCTCTGAGTACTTTCAAGTTTTTCTCTCTTTGAGTATACTTGTTCTTATTGAACGCTGATATCTCAAGAAGGATTCCAGTGAATCTCATCTTCATTTGCTCAACGGTCTAGCCTGGTTTCATTTTGAATTCATCATATTTATTGCAGGCAAGAGACAGTTTATTCTCAATCATGACCTCTGATCCTAGACATAAGTCTCTTAAGGCTTCCCACATCTCTTTGGCAGTATCCAAGTCTTGAATTTTGGCCAGATGTACGCCTTTGACCGTGCTAGATATGATCCCTTTAGCAAAGTCATCCAAATTGGCTTCGCGACGTTCCTCTGCAGTATATTTTCTTGGATATTTGGGAGCTATCTATGTAGTTACACCAGCTGATGTAGTTACTATCACTTCTTCAGTGATCTGTAGTGGGCCTTCTTCAATAAGTTTTCACATCAGATAGTGATGGGCTTTGAGTGAAGTTTTGATTCTGAAACTCCATTCTCTATATCCTTGGATAGAGAATTCTTCGCACGCACTAACAACAGATGATTCCATAGCAAATAGTATGCACGTGAATGAAAAATAGATTTTCCTAGATCTATTCAAGTTGACCACGCAGGTGTATATCCCTGTGAAAAAGAAACAATGGTCGTTTGAACCACGCTCTGATACCACTTGTTGGTCCCGAAAGATAAATGACACAAATGTTTAATGTGGTTCGGGAAATCCCTACGTCCACGATCTGATCAATACTAGACCAGATTATCCACTACTAGGATACTCTTCTTCTTTGTACTCTTGGAGAACGAGTCACAAGTACCAATAAAAGCTAGAGAGATACTTATGCACGAAGTAAGAGTCGTGTCCCTTTACAACAGATTACCTCTACGTTACCACTAGAAAACTACTAGCTAGCAGGGTGATCTCCTTTCTCTCGATAAGACAGACTTGAATCGAGGTTGGGTTGGTGTGATATAGAACCACAGGTTGTTTGAAGCTCTTAGTATGGTTCAGAGATTTGCTTGAGAGTATGTTATAAATGTATCTCGCGTCCGTCAATCTCCAGATCTTGAACTTCAAATATATAGGCTCTGAATTTAAAATTCTAGCCGTTTGTTGATTGGTGTGAGATTGATTTGTAGATTGCCAATCACTGATATCCATCATATCTGTTCTTGCCTTGTAAAAGCGTTGACTTAATCCTCTAAGTATGGAAAGCAGATCGCTAACGGTTACTTTCTTCCTTGTGTCAATCGTGGATTCTCTTTCCAAACCCTGTTGGATGGACTTCAATTTTGACGTGGCAAGAGGATATGATGTGTAAGATGATGTCATCTGGTGGTTTGATGACTCTATCAATCTGGTGAAGCACTGTGATCATCGATCTTGTCGGTGATCTGGTTGTTGTCTGTCACAGCAGATAGATTTCTTCTTGGTGAGAAATCTTGGCCTTCATCCTATGCTAACATTGAAATGACTTCTAGAGGAGATGTGGGAAGCCTTAAGAGACTTGTGTTTAGGATCAGAAGTCATGATTGAGAACAAGCTGTCACTTGCCTGCAACAAATACGATGAATTCAAAATGAAAACAGGCGAGACCATTGAGAAAATGAAAATGAGATTCACTGGAATCTTACTGGAGATATCAGCGTTCAATAAGAACAAAAATACTCAAAGAGAGAAAAACATGAAAGTATTCAGAGCACTTCCACCTAGCTGGGAGATATATGCTGCAATGCAACCACTTCGTGCAGACTTCAATGAACTCTCTACAGAAGCCTTATTTGATCATCTTTAAGGCCATGAATGTGATATACAAAGAATTCGTGGACCAGATCATCTGTCCAAAAATGTAGAAAGAAGCTCGAAGAAGGACAAAGAAGTAGTCTTCAAAGCGAAGAGCAAAACAGATGAACCTTCTGATTCTACAACACCAGATGAAGAGAAGGGCTATGACAAACTGTTAAAAGAGTTTGCAATGATTGCTAAACGTATGGACAAGATGGAGGTCAGATCGAAGAAATTCAGACGTTTCTACAAAGATTACAAAAACAAATTCTACAAGAAACGTGACAATGATCGATCTGATAGCAAGGATGAGTCAAAACAACAGATAGGTAAAACTTCTAAAACTTCTAACTCAACAGATTATACCTGCTTTGGTTGTGGAAGAACAGGTCACTTCAAAACAGATTGTCCTGATCTGTCCAAAAGTCAAAGAGAAGAGTTAAGAGAAAAAATAGATCAAAAACTCAAATATGAGCACAAGGCCATGCTAGCTGAAGAAGAATCAAGCAGCTCGAGCCATATTTCAGATAGCTCATCAGAGAATGATGAAGCATTCTATGCTAATGATGAAGAAAGCTGGGATGAATGCTATGTGGGGCTAGACAACAGTCTGGATGTAGTCGAGTTAAATTCTTGCAATTCCAATTCTTCAAATGATCATGATTTGGAACAGGAAATAGAAGAACAAGCTGAATACACATGGGAAGAAGTCAATGAGATGTTCAAGAGCTATTCGAGCATCAAAAGACTGTTTAGAGAAGTTGTGGAAGAAAATGATAGGCTGAAGAAATCTGAACAGATATTGAGCACAGCTAACACCCAATTCATTGCCCAAGTAACTGATCTGGAAGAATAGATCAAGGGAAAAGATAGAGAGATTCACTCACTAAACTCAAAGGTCAAAGATCTCATCAACAGAAACAACGTGGTTGAAGAAAAGATAAAGAAAGGCAAAGAAATGATCTACAAAAGTGATGAACGTGCTAAACTGCTAATCAATCTGCAGCAAAAAGGCACATCTGGATTAGGATATCCAGATCAACTAATAGATTTGAGAAACAAGAAAGATCATCCCTAGAAGATGATGATAAAAGAGACCAGGTACAAACAATACTACCTAACAAAGGGTCAACCAGCTCATTACACAGAAACAGATCATGCTCATAAAAAGAATGTCAACAGGACATTATCTACCAAAAATATCAACAATGCAAAGAATTTCAACAGGACATTACCTATTAAGAAGGGATTAAAGAATGATGGAATAGAGAGACATCATCCATCTGTATTTCATTCCCTGTCTAAAATTGATAATGTTGGGAACATCATTACTTGCTATATTTCTGTTCCAAACCCAAAAATGTTCTGGATTCGAAAGGGAACATTTGCTAATAACCAAGAACCCAAACGTTGAAGGGTAGCTATGTTTAATTAATTGCAGGACCAGAAGACTGCAAGAAGAAACAAGATAGCAAGATGAACAATCTGGATAATAGATAGTGGATGTTCGAAGCACATGACATGTGACAAGAATCTACTATCAGATTACATAGAAAAGCCAGGACCACAGGTCACCTTTGGATGTAACTCAAAAGGTTACATCAGATCATCTTTGATACTAACAACTGTTTTATGAAGAACAAGGAAGGAGATGAGATACTCCTTACCGGAAAATTGCAGGACATACTAGATATTGTCAAGTGGACAAACCAAATCGAGACCTGCTTATTCACCAAAACCATATCAGAAATAAGCTGGTTATGGCACAAGAGATTGAGTCACCTAAATTTCAAGTCAATCAACAAGATTGCCAAAGAAAAATTAGTGGAAGGTCTACCAGATCAAGTATATGATAAAGATCATATATGTGATGCTTGTCAAGCTGGAAAGCAAACCAGATCATCCTTTTCAAGCAAAACAGCTCACTCAACATCAAGAATACTAGACCTCTTGCATCTGGATCTGTTTGGACCAGTTAAACCACCAAGCATAAATGGAAGAAAATACACCTGAGTAATCATAGATGATTACTCAAGATTCACCTGGGTCATCTTTCTGTTAAAGAAGAAAAAGACACTAGTCAAACTGCCTGATTTTCTACAAAAGATCACCAAACAGAAAAAAACGAATATAGCCACCATCAGAACAGATTGAGGAACAAAATTTCTCAACCAAAAGATTGAAGCATACTGCAATAAGATGGGAATCACTCATCAAACTTCAGCTGCTAGAACTCCTCAACAGAATGGAGTTGTTGAAAGGCGTAACAGATCACTAAAAGAGGCAGCTCGTACTATGCTAAATGTAACCAATCTACCTAAGAAGTTCTGGGCAGAAGTAATTTACATAGCCTGTTATACTCAGAACAGATCATCAATTTCACTCAGACATGGAAAGACACCATATGAGATCTGGAACAATAGAAATCCTAAGATCTCTTACTTTTGCACTTTCGGTTGTTTGTGTTACATACACAATAATGTGAAATCCCAATTGAAGACCTTTGATAGCAAAACTGATCCTGGAATATTCTTTGGATATTCTAATGCCAGTAAAGCATATCGAGTCTACAATAAGAACTCTCATATTGTGGAGCTAAAACCTCATGTTGTTTTTGATGAGTCTATTGTTGAGTATAGGTCACCAGATGATAAACTGACAGAAAACCAGATGACTACCAGAAAGATGAATGAGATACTATTAGCAGATATTCTGATCTGGAACTCAAAAAGCAATGATGAAGAGATCAATATTCCACCCATTGCTGAAGAAATCATACAACAAGGGGGAACAATCCAACGCGATCTGGATGAAAATAGATCATCAACTGAAAGCAATGAAACAGTCATTGCAAATGATAATCAATCTGAAAATTTAAATCCAGAAGCAAGAACAGATGAGAATCCATCTCAAGCACACACTGAATTTGAGGACCCAACAGATCAACCTTATCCGGAGGTATCTGAGGAAGAGATGACCAGGAGAAGGAGATGGATACAAGATCATCCACCAGAACAGATTGTTGGGAACCCATCAGATCGTGTGAAAACAAGAAGAATGCATGGAGAAAGTGCTTAGTTAAGCTGCTATCTCTCTCGCATTGAACCATCTGATGTTCATGAAGCACTACAAGATGCAGATTGGATAACAGTAATGCAAGAAGAACTTAATGAGTTCAAAAGAAATGAGGTCTGGTATCTCGTGAACAGACCCAAACACCAAGGAGTTATTGGTGTAAAATGGGTGTTCAAAAATAAACGAGATGAGAAGGGTGAAGTAGTCAGAAACAAGGCTATAATCAACAAGAAGGCATTGATTTTGATGAAACATGTGCACCCGTAGCCAGACTAGAAGCTATAAGGTTGTTCTTGGCATATGCTGCACACAAAAGATTCAAGGTATTCCAGATGGATGTTAAAAGTGCCTTCCTAAATGGTATCCTTGATGAGGAAGTCTATGTGGAACAACCACCTGGATTCGAAGAAGCAGATCCAAATCAGAAAGTATACAGACTGATAAAAGCAGTCTATGGTCTAAAACAAGCCCCTAGAGCTTGGTATGAGACATTGTCTACATTTCTACTAGAATCTAGATTCAGAAGAGGATCAGTTGACAAGACTTTTTTCATCATCAAAGTTAAAGAGAATATCCTTTTAGTACAGATCTATGTAGATGATATCATATTTGGATCCCAATCTACTTATTTGTGTGATAAATTTGCTGAACTTATGAAAAATAAGTATCAAATGTCCATGATGGGCGAAATGAGTTTCTTTCTAGGTTTGCAGGTCAAGTAGTTACCAGATGACATCTTTATTAATCAAGGAAAGTATATTCACGATCCGCTGACTAAGTTTGGGATCAAAGACAGTAAACCTGTTAAAATTCCAATGTGGACCAACGGGAAAATTGATCCTGATCCAGATTGAAATCCAGCAAATATCACTCAATACAGAGGGATCATAGGATCACTACTTTATCTAACTGCTAGTCGACCTCACATTACATTTGCAGTAGGAGTATGTGCAAGATATCAAGCAAACCCCAAAGAGTCTCACATGGAAGCAGCTAAAAAGATATTAAGATATCTTAAGGGAACAACTCACATTGGATTATGGTATCCTTGTGAAGATAACTTTGAGCTAACTGGATATACAGACTCAGATTATGCTGGATGCAAATTAGATAGAAAGTCAACATCTGGCACATGTCAGTTCTTAGGAAATAAACTGATCTCTTGGTTCTCCAAGAAGCAGACATCTGTTGCCACATCAACTACAGAGGCTGAATATATGGCAGCTGGAAGTTGTTGTGCACAAATACTCTGGTTAAAACAACAACTCAAAGACTACGAGATCGATATCAAGGAAATACCCATCTTCTGTGATAGCTCAACAGAATCTTGTTTTGCATACCAGATGCAAACATGTAGATGTGAGACATCACTTTATAAGAGATCATGTTGAAAGAAAACATATATAGATCGAGAAGATACACACTGAGACACAGAGAGTAGATATCCTCACCAAAGCATTACCAGAAGAAAGATTTAAGATGCTTTGTGGGAAATTAGGATTGTTAAATTTGGAAGAAAGAACCAGATTGATATAGTACTGTTGGGAACCCTAATGTA
Organism: Leonotis leonurus; assembly: GCA_026898415.1. NCBI lineage: Eukaryota > Viridiplantae > Streptophyta > Magnoliopsida > Lamiales > Lamiaceae > Leonotis > Leonotis leonurus. Next base: position 45,168 of record JAPKLX010000777.1, read on the forward strand.
TTTTTGGTTTTGATGATGATCCTTCGAAACACACTTAGTTCTTTTTATTAAACTGTTCTATATGTAAAGCAGATCACTACTTTTAAAATGAATTCTGTTAAAGAACAGATTAGGAGATGACTTGACATGTAAAGGAGTCATTCCTATAGAAGTAATTTCTATATATAGTATAGGATGAAGATTAAGATTTCACGCCAAAAAGGAATCGATCTTGTTGGATCGGGAGCGCCCATCAAAATTGACGTACTGGCCCCACACACCAACACTTTCTTTCCCAGCCTGCTTTGTCCTCACTGACAGGCTGACCCAGGACACTTCCCAGTAGGTCACCCATCATAGTATTGCTCCAAGCCAAGCACGCTTAACCTTGGAGTTTCTACTAAGGGGTCACCTGAAAAGATGATGCACCATGTTGGTATGAGTAGTACTAATCAATTCATTTAACCTCTCGTCAACAATGGTAGTGCAGGCCCTTTTCGACTGAGGCAGGCCGCACTCCCATAAGTTCTCTCGGGTACGATACACGGAGGACCCCCCC